>JASFDE010000109.1:0-48430 GCA_036937135.1 Nidula niveotomentosa | reverse complement strand
ATAGTGGCTGAGATGTGTGGCTGAAACATCACGGAGGGGATACGAGTCAATGATAGAAATGAAGACTAAGACAAAAGAATAACAATGTAAGTGGAGATGACATAAGCAAAGATAAGAGAGATAGGAGTAAGTACAAAGTGGAACAGAGTATAAGTAAGGATCAAAGTGGACTTGTAATATTTAAGGGAATAATCTTTGGAGCAAAACCGAAGTGACAAGGAAATGGGAATAAATGCCCCGGAGATGAATTAAAGCATACGGAGTGTGGATCTATGAATGTCAAGAATCCAGAGATATAGTTTTGCAAGGAACAGGATATGACAGCAGCTCTGGTATGTTGCTTATTTTTATATTTCCAATAACAGCTGGCAACTCATTTAACAGACCAATGTGCTGTCAATGCTGGTGGTTTGCTCAAAGATGCATCAGAAATAGATTGGTATAATGACCCTGATGATAAAGCACCTATTGCATCCAGTAGCAAGCAAACAGGTTTGTGTTTGAGTACTGACTTGAAAAATTCCGTTAATCTAAATTTGTTATGCAGGCTGCAGGCACTGCAATCATGACAATGCTCAGATGGATGAGCTAATTGAAGCTGAGAGGGATTCAGGAATTGACAACCTGCCAAAAAAGAAGCAGAAAAGAAGGCCAAGGCATAAATCTATGGGTGACAGATCTGATGAGCATGACACTGACTTCATTGGATCTGAGTTGGATGATGACAGCACAGCTGATGATGAAGGTGGTTTGGACTGCATGGAGATTGCCAACAAAGAGGTAAGATCTCTGAAGTTAATCAGTTATTATATTGCTGATCTATCTGACACAGTTAGCTGATAGTCTCCCCTCAAAAACAATTTCCTCAGGTGGTAAGTGGACTAAATTGAGTCCAGCTGAATCAAGCAAATCAAAAGGCAAATGACCAGTAAAGAAGCAAAGGACAACTGAAGGTTCAGGTCCTGCTCTGCTGTTGCAGCATCCACACAAGAAAAAGGTTCATTTTAAATATCCTTGAATGCTACATGGAACTTGAACATAATAGTAGGCTGGTCCTGGCAGGGGGAAGCATAACCCCATATATCTTTTCTATGAACAAGTTGACATTAACCATGATGGGAAGTGCAGTGAAGAAGGTGATAAACATTACAATAGCTATCATGGTAGCCAAAAGACTTTCACAATCACCAAGAAGATGCATTGTACTCTAAATGGTATGTTAAATCTGTAATCACTTTTTATCATGCACTGAAAATTATGTCAGGTTTAATTGGGCATTTACAGACTTCATTCCCTCCCATGTATCAGCTGTACCTTGTTCTGAAAGCCTGTGAAAGCCTACCAACTCCAGACAAGGTTCTCTTTGCTTCAAGCAAGAAACCTTTTGACTTGTCCATTCACTCCAATTATATCAAGAAGTTGGAAAAGCAAGCTGCTGGCATCAAAGAAGCATTTGCAAAGCAACAAGCCCAATCTGCTGTATGTCCCTAGTACTAACTTATATTTATCATTAATAATCATTCTAATAGGAGCCTTGGGACCAAGGAAAATTTGAGCAGCTTGTTATTGAATGGTTGATCACCTGTGACCAACTGTTTGATGAGGTCAAAAAGCCAGAATATATTGCAATGATGGAGTATGGCCATGATCTGACAAAGTTTTCTCTCCCTAAAAGGGATGGTTTTTGGTAGCAGGTTATGAAGCTTGGCAAGGATAAAATTGAGGAAATCAAGGTGATGTTTGCAGTAAGATATTTCAATTCTTAACCTTTTTCTATATCTTAATCAGTTTAATACAGGCTTTGAAAAGTAAAATCAGTCTCTCCCTTGACACATGGACATCAAGCAACTACTACATATTCTTGGCAATTGTTGCTCACTACATATCAGATGATGGAGAATGCAGTGCAACTCTACTTATTTATGTTAGGTTCTAATTACTTACAATTTTCAGAGGAGCTTTTGATTGATTTCTGTGAAATAATTGGGCCCCACACTGGCAATAACATGGCAGAAATTGTATGGTTAACATTAGAACTTTACAGAATTCAGAATAAGGTAAGTTTGCTTGCTGAATCATGCTTGCTGAATCATGCTTGCTATGACTTGCTGAATTTACTTAAGATTATGGCCATAATGATGGACAATGCCAGCAACAATGACACAATGATGAAGGCAATCAAAGAGCAATGCCTTTCAGCCAGTATTGATTTTTCTGCATTGGACTCACAGATGTGTTGCATGCCACATACTATCCACCTTTCTGCTCTCAAAGTATGTTCAAATCAATCCTTCTTGAGCTGTACCCAAGTAATATTGTTCTAGTTGTTGGAAGGTATCAGCATTATATTGAAAGGTGATAGCAAGAAGGCTGCTGCTGCTGGGTTCAACTATCAGGATGACATGACTGCAGGCTTAGGTTGCAAGGATGACATTGAGGCAGCTCCAGAGCAGGAAGAAAGTGACAAAGATGCCCCTAGTGCAGATCCTTCAGAAAAAATTCAGACTGTTGTCCAAAAGGTAAGGCTTATTTATAATTTGCCATGTTCATTCACATTGAATAATTCATAACTATTTTTCAGATTCAAAAAGTCATTTTTTTTGTGTGTTCTAGTCCACAGTGCTGTCAAAATTGGTATTGTGAAGTCAACTGAATGAATATGCAATTAAATCCTGGAGATCTAAAGGTGCCACTTATGCTCATATTGGATGTTAAGGCTTGTTGGTCCTCAATGCACCAAATATTATGTATGTTATTCACTTTGGTAAAAAGTCTAATATTGATTTAAATATTACTTAGGACATGCTCTGGATTTTTGCCAAGCTATTGACTCAATTGTTTGGCTGGAAACTGAACTATGGCCCTATCTCCTGTCAGACAATGAATGGCATGCAATTGATCTTGTAACTACTTGGTTGAAATCATTCTGAGCAGCTACAGCTCAAATGTCAGCCACACATACCCCCATGCTTTCAATGACACATGCAATTTTCTGTGGGCTTCAAGAGGAACTTTGCAACATCCTCCATTCACTGCCCAATTCAACATCACCCTCTTTAATTAAGGGCCTTACAGATGCCCACCAGAAGCTGAGCAACTACTACTACATGTTTGGTGAATCCCCTTTTTATATGTGGTCATTGTGTGAGTCATTTCATGTCAAGTCAGGATCAATAGCATAATAAAGACTAAACATCTGCAGTCTTAGATCCTTGTATTTCTTATAACACATTAAAAGAAGAATTCAAGGACAACCCTGATCTCTTGGATGACCTTGAGACAGCAAAGAGGAGACTTCAGTCATATTTTAAGAAGAATTATTTATCTGGCCAGCCCATTCCACTTTCCAGCATGCCATCAACCTTGTCAGTATCCTCTGAGTCATCCAGCTCATGCACAGACCATTCCCCTCAGAAAAGCTTTACTATTCGATTTTCCCAGCACAGGCATTCTTCTCAAGATGAACTGGAGGAATTTTGGAACCTTCCAGCAGAAGACTTCAAGAACTGTGACCCCCTTAAATGGTGGCTTGGACAATGTTCCCAGTTTCCCAATCTCTATCACCTTTCTCGGGATATATTTTCCATTCCAGGTGACATCAATATATATATTACAGTAGCAATTGACTTACTTCTTTTAACAGGATCTGCAGTTGCAGTGGAATGAATTTTCTCTGGTGGTCAGGATACAATTTCTCTTTGTTGTGTGAGCCTCAAGCCTCAGATGATCCGTATAGTTATGATAGTCAAACGAAAATTGGTTCTTGCTCGGGAAAAAATTAAAAAGGGCCTTAAACAAGTTTAAGTAATGTAGTTCACTTAGCCCTTTACATTTCATGTCTTTACTTCAACTCACACTAAGATTTTACTCATTTATACTCTCTTTATAATTTTGTGATATGCTGTCTACCTGTATATACAACTGTCTATACTGTATTTTATGCTGTATTGTACTGTTGGGACTTTTCCCAGAGATGTATACAGTACGGGTATCAGCTAAATAGAGCCGTATATGACCGTATTTTATATGTCCGTAACCGTAATACAGTACGGTGCGCAGCCCTAGGCCAGTGCACCGCACGCTGGTATGCCATCTCCTCAGATGACCGTATTCCTGCCAGTAAACATGCTGAATACTATCAAGTAGACAATTCCTGGATGTGCAGTGGACCCACAAATCATATTGCCAGAAATAAAAGCAGGAAAACCCAGATACCTTTCGTTAAACGTAAAGCGGCTCAATGCCTCTCAACGCTGAGTGTCTGAGCGCTGATGGGATCCGACTCATTTGCATCAGCGCAACCGACGCTCATGACAGGTCGAACGGCAATATTATGTCCGCTAAATCCGCTATTTATCTCTTATGAGCCACACTAACATATGGATGCTAAAACTTACCACAATCATTCTGGTGAGGATATGCAAAGCAATCCGGTCAGTCAATGAGCAACTGGGAAAAATTGAGCCTACACAGTAAGATCAAATTGATAGAACTTAACATATCTTGGTCTGAACACGTCAAAGACAGTGTCGAAGCTGTCGAGGACGCGGGCGATGCGACAGTGTTGCTGAGGGAGCGAAGTGGCGGGCTGAATCTGATAGCGTGACAGATGGTCCCGTGACATGTCCTTGGTTGGACACGGCAACGTCACAGGACTTTATTATTAATGGAACCGCTCACCCCGGATGCAATTGGACTTGACTTTGCATGCCGTGAGAACATTTGTAGTCCCGAACAATGATGTTAAGTCGCGCACCGCTGTGGAGACCATACGATGGCGTTGTTGGGGATCCCCCAATGCGAGCGCTTCTGTCGGGCTTACGTATTTAAAGCAAAGTGGCTAGATACTGTACATACGTACCTCTTATTTGATCTTCAAATCCTCCATTTTTCGGGAAGACTACTCTAATGATGATGCTATTACTTTCAAGGCTTGCTCGTATTTCAGGTTGCCGACCCGAAGAAATAGAGATATCTAATCACGCCTCAACATGCCAAGGAGTAGTGTAACACATTCCCACATTAGCTCTGCCCTAGTGTTCCGTATTGAATAGATGCGGCCCTGTTCTACTGTCGATTTACTTGACTTTCGGATCGGAAGTGGCAGCGGCGTTCTCCATACACACTACTGCCGTATTGGAATTGAATCGGCACTTTTGAAGGCAATTCATTTAATTTCGACAACGAAATATAAGAGATGAATAACTTTGGCGCCTGTTCTTAGTTTCCTTGTTTCCCAAACACTGCTCCTATTTATCCATCATTTTACGCGCAGCTCCTCAGGTCTTGTGTGAAATTTCTACTCTTTTGATTTCTACCTCCATCCACAGTACTAGGACTGGCCATGCCCGACTGGCAATCCCCCGAGGAGCTGCAGAAAGATGCAACCGTGTTCATGAAGCTGATGCATGCACTACTAGGACTTTACTCGTTCGTTTCTCTTTCATACAAGATGTTCATTTATCCTGATCTCTACGATAGATACGAGTTTTTCCTATCGCTCGATTTCGAGTGGGACTTTATCTCGGGAAAGAAGAAATTCCGCTGGCCAATGGTGAGACAAGCTTGTGCAAATTTCTCAGAAGCGCAACTAACATTGCGTATGCATTTTTCAAAGTTATTCTACTTTGCCAATAGATACTTATTGCTCTCTTCATTAATCGGAATGTAAGGATTCCTACCTGTCTTTATGCTCCTGCCCTTATATTGTGCTGTCTGCATGAAGCGCCATAGCACTTGATACAACTAAGTGCGTGAAGATGCCCCTAGCTTTATAGATTTGTCCATCTCATCATTGTTACCCAGGGAACTCAATTGTCAAGTTCTATACGGTTTCAACCAGGTACGAGTTGTTGTTCTGATGATATAGTATTAAATTTTAAACCTTTCTTGTGAAGCTTTCGGGAGAAGCAGCTATTGGGCTCTCAAGCATCAACCTTTCAATTCGGACGTGAGCACCCTATACATGTTATTGACATTTGGTTATTGCTCAAACTATTTAGCATTGCGGTATGGTCGCAGGATCGATATATAATCGGTCTCCTGATTCTTGTAATCATTGGCCACTGGTCATTGATTCTCCAAGGTACACACTGATCACTCATTCTTACACGAACAACTTACTATCATTGACAATGTTTTACTACAAGGCGTTCAGCTCACTTCTACATGGGTTCCAGATGTTGGCTGTGTCATCACCAAGACTAATACGAAGATTTTCATGGCAACTTTTATTTACTCGATGTGTTTCGATCTCCTTGTCCTTTGTTTGAATGCTTACAAACTCGTTGGAATTAATCGCAAAAATTTCGCAAACGGATTGAGACATAGCCGAATTGCTCAGATGATTTTCAAGGATGGCATGATTTTCTTCATGATAGCGTACGTACACCTCGCTCCTGATCTGTTTTAGCTGGGGTTATTTATTTGGTTCATTCGCTAGATTTTTTGCCAATTTTATCCCAACTGTATTTATGGCGATGAATTTGAATTCTATCATGAGTGTCATCTCCAATGTTCCTGCTGGCGTCTTCTCGACGGTAGCCATTCACCAATTTAAATTTTATGTTTGAAGCTAAGTGAGCCTTTTAGATTGTTGCAACACGCGCCGTTCGTCGTCTGACAAATTTTGCCGACCATGATTCCTAGTAAGTTGCCTTTCTAAAACTCTAGATATGAAGTGGGATCTGATGTTCTCCAAAGCACGCAATCGATTTCCGGAAGTATGGCCTTTCGTGCTGCTCCTCATGCAGGCGGTAATTCCATGGAAGTCCCTAAAATTCAGTCATATAAGTATACGCCAAACGGCGGAGTTCATGTCAAGGTATGAACCTCATCCATACAATATATCAAATGCATGAAAGTCATATAGTATATTTGCTGTTACAGATGGATACATTTACGAGCATAGATCAAGGCGGCCATGAGAGTGTATACGGCACACCAAAATAGTATTTATCTTTAATCCGACATAGGTAAAAGTGGTGTTCCAATCCATCAATTTATATTTTATGATAATCTTCCAAATATAAGATATTGATATTGTTGGTCAACCACTGCACAGTAATACACATGAAACTGTGTCAAGAATGTAGCATGATTCACTCTATTCTGAACAACGAGAGAAGGCGAGATAAACCCGTGCGCATCGTTGGTCCTTCCTCCCAGGATGTAACGATACACCAGAGAATAAAAAAAGCTACTAAGCCAAACATAGAACCCATAGTCGACCGTGTTATAGTGTCAGTTGACTGGAATACCAAGCTAGCGAGGGCAGCAATGAAGTACACCATTCTATTTTTTGTTAGCTATTGTCAGTTATTGTGAATATCAAAGGCTATAGTGTCCTTACCCCCACATTAAAAGAGCATAAGGTAGGCTGTACATGATTGCCAACGCCTCTGTTCCAAATATGGATCTCACCATCTTCGTCATGAACGAGAGCTTTTTATTCGTAAGTTAAATGAAATACAAGTAGCACTATTGGCAACTCACGGCGTCCCGCGCATTATCTCTGCCCTTTGTGCGATTTTGCCTAACGAGTAACAACCCAACTATAACAGCGCCAACGCTAGCAATCAGAGATGCGTAGCTGTTCAATTGGGCAGCTGTGGATGTTACACCAGATTTGTAGACATAAGGAATAGCCAGGAAAGCGACATTGGCGTTCATGATTACCGTGGCCTATTGAATAAATATCAGAATTTATCGCAGAGCGAAAGGAGGATTCCGCCTACGTATAGTGTAAATTCTGCCCATTCTGAGTTCAGTCTATCGATAAATCTTTTCCACGGGACCTCATTAATGAGATCGTCCACCCATATTTTTCTTAGACCACGTAGATGGATATCAGGAGCACGGAATAAGATGTAAGAAAGGACTTGAAAGAGCACGGTCTTCCGATAGCTGTCAGTCTTCTCGTATATGGACTGGTCGGAATCAAGACGTGCTCCAATTTGACCGCAAAAATTAAAAAATTTGGAGCGCGCTGGAAGGGTAGAAATCAGATTTACTTTTATAATAATGGCGATGGACGGACAAAATAATCTCATGAGTCTCGCTGAAGAATAGATAGGAATGATCAATGGATTTGGTAAACGGAAGATACAATGGACAGTAGCTTGCCGGTAACACAGATTGAATGAGCATAACGTTTTCCGACGCTCCCTTGGTTAAAAGACGTCACATTGGGATGGTGAATTAAATATGCGAAATAGCTTACCTTGAAGCGGATCAATCAAGAGCTGCATATTCCGTAATTCCTCTGCAGCAAAAGGTGTAATTGAAGTACTTGATGTCAGAGTCTCTAAAATCCATGATCTGATTATTACTGAGTAATAATGCACATCCAAGATGTATCTCACCAGCAGTAGCATGTAGAATCACCTCCCTCAACTCGTCAACTAATTCCTGCAATAGTTCGCGATTATTTGGAAATAATTCGCAGTGCATCCTACGAAATAGTAGTATTATATGCGAGGATAAGGTGGACTTCAACATGGCATGAGAATCACATGTTTGTAAGTACTAAGATGCGCACCATAGAAGAATGGATCACCAATATTGGGACTCGAGTGCGTATCCTAAACTCTTAACTGATGGAAGCAATGATGTATAAAGAAGTACGCACTGGCATGACTGAGATATTGAACGCCTTTTACTCCTAGGAATATTTCTTCTCCCGGGAATTGATGTAACCAGAATATGCAGCGAGATTGATGGTCCACGAAGTAATATCCCATCTTCAGAGCGCCATTTAACATTTCCAAAACAAGTTCACAGCTAGATATTGATATTCCCTCTGCTACTGCAATCGCGAAAAGCTCCTGGGCGGAACGTAATATCAATTCCTCCACTCCATCTTCGTATATGTTCGCATCCGTTAGAATTCTCTAGTTTAACATGAGTTTACCGGCTTGTATGTCCAACTGAAACGCACGTTTTCTGTATGAAAGAAATAAAGGGCACCTTCTGGGTGTGTATAAGAGATCCAACCAAGAGGAAGCACGCGGTGAGGGCTGTATACAAAAGAAATCTTAGTCAAAACTTTCAATTTATAATCGGGCAATCGAAAAACTTACTCGACGAAATGTCTTGTGCCCGGAGCAAGGAATAACTTAGAACGCCTCCTCTTCCTAATTATACTGAATGGATGTTGATATCTCAATTGAACTTGAATTTACGTACACATGGATATTTCGATCATATCTCTGGACAGACGATGTGGGGATTGGAACTAAAACAGGCTTAATACCCATATATGAATTTCTTGATAAAGCCCAATGAACTCTATCTTGGGAGATTTCTGATTTCGAGACGTTGTAAGTCCCGCTCTGCTGGATTTAAATTGACAGATAATATGAACGAACCGGATTCACTCTGAGGTTCTTCAGAAGAATTTTCAGGAAAATTAAATGAGTCCCGTACCGACGGACTTGGCGCAGATACGACGATATCAAGCGGAAGAATGGTAGACCCGCCGTTCTCCACTGAGAATGTAAGAGGCATATTTGGCATGCTGGAGTTTGATGAAAGACAAATAGTGTCTTTCAACGAGCCTCCGCCATCATCGGTAGAATTGACATCGTTTACTTGTGCGGACCCAAAGCCGTTGACTTCAGGAAGGCAACCACAATTTGATGGTTGCTCGTAATTCAACCTCCACTGCGGTCGAGATCTTCTACGACATTTACCAAACAATCGCCGTTGAATGAGTATGTAGATGTAGAGGGAATATTTTCTTGAATAATAAGCGATATTTGAAAGGAGCATTCGCAGGATGCTAGCGACGCGATGTGGGAGCATGGCGGTTGCACGACGAGTGCGTTGTTGAGTGCTGTCGGTGAGCGCTAATCGTTGTGCACACCATTGCAAAGGTTGTTTACACAAGGCAATGCTGAGCAACAGGGATAAATAACTCTTTCCGGTGGATCTGAAGATCTACAGTTATCCGCCATCAGATGTTACATGATCACTCACTGCTGTTACATCCACAATTTGATTTCGTTCTCCTTCCACCGGGGATCAAGGTAACAGTTGAATTCTTTTTGTGCTTGGACCTAGAAGTGTAATGCAAAGGTGTGTCTGCCTTTTTAAAATGTTCACCCTCTCCGAATAATAGATTTTCCTTAACGCTGCTGGAAATTTTGTGAATTTTGGTTCCGAGGCCAATATTAAAGCTTTCATAAATGCTGATAGATTTAATCTATGAGCTAAACAAGATGTGAATCCTTCCTGCACATTTACTATGCTTTATTTAGGACAAGAAAATTCATAATATCTGCACAGTTCCAAGTGCTAAGCATTATTTAGCTTCCCGGGACCTACCTACTTACTCATAGCGTGTCTGAAGCATAATGTTATTACTAAATTATTAACCGAAGTAGGATGGGTGACATGAGACGAAGCGCCGCCTCATACGATTGACTTGAAACGGAGGCTAACCGGTTTACGGAGACCATGGTCTGGAACATCACATTTTGATCATCCCAAACTGAATTATCCCGTAATCAAGTCGTAGTCCCAATTTCCAGGAACCTTCGTTTCGTAAGGTACTAGTAAGCGGTAGGCGCGGAGGCTAAATGAAAAAATATCATCTGTGTTAAATCTGTTCATGTTGAACGTTTTTCGAAGCTGGAATAAATTAATTTTGCACAATTTATAGCTGCTCTTTCCCCAACAGATGTGTAAAGTGAACAAGATACTTTTGACAGATAGCTGAAAATAAAAGCTCATGCTGTGCGTCGTGGTGGGGGAAGGAATTATGGGCGATCTCATGTGAAATGGTGAAGTACCTATGTACGCTTAGAACGTATTTCAGATGGATAAAAGTCTGTTAGCTCACCAGAAAATATATGGTTCATTCAGATTCCTTCTTTTTACACTAGAATCGTCTGTGAAATGAATAATTAACATAGCAATAAGTGGAAAGATTAGGAAATTTCGAACGATGTTCTTCATAATATCTCAAGTTGAGGAATATTGACTGCTTTCTGTTGAAACCCAGAAATTCGGGCCTTCCATAGTCGTAGAAAACATGGAAGGCTCCCAATTTCAGGGTGAATACGGGGGCAAGATGGAAAATGAGAGATATAAACCGATCCAGAACTTCGCGGTCGAGAGTTCTACCGTCTTTCATGAGAGGATAAGTAGGGAAGTTTTACGGGAATATGATTCCGTACCTAATACCCCATATACTCCAACTCCCCTTACTTCGCCTATAATACCACATACATACGTTGCAAATCGTAGGAATTGAAACCATAGCTCACCTATAAGGCGTAATTCATCCGAGAATCTTCCCTGATGACAATATCCACTACCTCCTTTTAGATCTTTATTATTCCTCGCATGTACGTATTCCTTGTTTCTCAAGATGATCCCTTTTTCTCCATTGCATAATCGAATAGCCTCTTCAATATCAAGAGCTGAATGGGAAAGCAGTCGCGATATGAAATTAGCGAGGAATAGATACCAATCAGAGAGCCTACCAATTTCGCTAGGGGAAATATTCTTTTGCAAGACCGATACTTCACGAGCCGAAGATAAATTCTTAAATAATCCTTTGGGCGAAATTGTCCAAGAACTCGATCCATTCTTCTTCCCTAGAAACACTATATGAGAATTTATTTAAAAATCGGTAGAAACGACAAATATGAGCTTCGATTGCTGACTAAAGAACTCACCTGTATCCTTTCTGTCTCGATTCTGTGTTATGCTCATATGCTTCCCAATGTTGGAGACTGAAACAATGCTTAGAATTACCATTAAAAATATGAAATAGTACCTTACGATCATATCCCCTCCGCTGCAGCGTGGAAAGGTCGGTCGAGAGAATTGTATGAAACAGAAGAGCATCATGCACTCTGGGAATGTCAAAAATTAGACGACATAGGGAAACCGCTACTCTTTAATAGAGCAATATTTTCAGGAGGAAAACTGGGAAATACAAGGTAATAAACGTACTCGTATTTGTCCCAGTCGGAATTATCTAAAATCCATAACTCTATAAGTCCGCCATCCCGGTTTGCTGAGGCAGATACACTTTGATGGATTGGATCGACTTTATCTTCAAGTCCAATGATCGATTTCACAACGATAAGATTGTTGCATGTCTTGATCGTAAAGCGCTCTTGCGAAGCAAACCACTCTATCGTCATGTCGTGAAGGACATCAGGCCTGTCATGAAGAAATAGTGGAAGTCTCTCCAAGATGCAGTTGCGAATTTTCTGAGCGAGTTTGTTATTGTGTGTTTCTTTGCCAACCGAAACAACTTTTTCAGCTAAAAGTTTACTCAGACGCTGCGAGCCTAAATAAGCGTAGAATTCTGATAATAGGCGGATAAGCTTCAGCATACTTAGATTTTCTGTCGTATTCATCGTACCTTCGAGTTTCTCTTCTTTAGGCACTGCCCACAAAGTATTAGCGAAAAGTCGCTCCGTATGCATGTCATCTGCGATCATGATCTCCTCTGGTTTCCGTAGCTCGATCTCGCATGCAGTTTCTGTTTCCTTCTCCTGTTGACGTCGCAGAGCTGGTAGACAACTGGAATCTTTCATCTGATCTATTATATTCGAAGATAGTAACCGATAGTGCAAAGCAATATGTCGAATTTCTGAGATTAAAACTCTGGATTCATAGTGTTATTAATAGCACTAATCAATGTACTTTAATTGTGAGTTACTTACTCTTGATCTCGTTCTGCTGCATTAAAAAAATTCTGTGGATCCTTCGACAGTGCATCAGCTATGTCAGCCACTGAAGGCTTTCCTTTCGCTTGGCACTCATCAAGAAATCTATTTCCGCGCTTTCCAAAATCCACAAAGGGGAATAAACGAACATGCAGAGTAGAGATGTCGGTCTGGTCGAGATAACATGCAGATGGGGAAACCATGCCATGATCTGTTGGGACGATTTGAAGGCGAGAAATTTCTTCGATTTGTTCCGAGTTAAACTCTGTTATAACCGACATGTTCAAACGTGGGACTACAAGTTTGCTATAAGCACGATGAGACCATAATGCATACCTATTTCAGCAAGAAGAGAAAACCATTGATATGCAACAGTAGGATCCTGCGGTGGATTTGACCGCAGGATCTTTAGAATATTTGTGGGGGAAGGTCCATCCGGTATCTTCAATTTAGAGAGGTCAAGTCCCTTTTTCGCAGTTAAGAATCCGAGAGAAGACCACTTATGATCACCCACAACCTGAAAAAGGGAGTCAATTCTGCATTCGAAAGCACTGTCCACGTCACAGTTTATACCTCGGTATGTAATGCCATACACTCCACCCCATCCTTTGTAGCTGGAATGAAAGGTACATCATAAAATTGTATCGGATCGTAATCTTCGTATAAATTGTTCATGTTGTCAACCAAGTATTGCAAAGCCTCTGACTGTGTGCTTGTGTTCGTCGACGCACATAATCCGATCAATTGTTCTAGGCTGGGGTTTCGCTTTAATCCAAGCATATTAACAAAGTTTTCTTCATATTATTCATTAATAGCATATATCTTGTCCTATTGACAAGAGACTAAACGCACCATGATCAGATACTCCTGACCAAATTTTGCTCTCGGGCCATTCCAAGGCGGGCAACCCGAGCTTGCGAAACACGTCCTGCGGTTCATACAATTCTCGAAGGCAATAGCGACGACTCTTAGATTCATGTTGCTTATTGGAAACTGCTGCTCGAAAAGCCCTTGTTGCGTGAAGAAGATCTCTGTCTTCTTGAGTTATGGACGGCTGAACTCTTCGAAGATGACTGATGATATCAGGGGTCGACCAGTTTTCTGTTGTAGTCATTCTTTGGGGCATCAGCTATACTCAGGCTATTGGTGTCAGCTTGCACTTACTTGGTTAATATGGTTCTTAAATCCAGGTGAAATTGAATTCCCAAGCCCAGAAGAACGTCGATATTAGTTTCAACCATCGGAGGTAGCTTAACAACGGGCAGGTCTTTGAAGAGGTCGATACTTGACAAGTATGTCTCTTCAGGACGTCGCGGCCCTAGCGTTGTGGGAATACAACGTCTTGTAGATAACATTCTTCGTATATCATCTTGATCCCTTGGGCTCAAGCGGTTCCAGCATCTGCCAAGGCAGGCGAATAAAGCGGTCACCGATTGGTCAGCGGCCGAATTCATCCCAGCGCCATCTACAAGATAATTTATCCAGTCATTCAGCGAAAATTCCTGCCAGTCGAATACGTCAGCCAAGTCATTTAGGTCTAATCCTTGACTTAATGAGAGGGGAAGTAAATCCCTAGGAAAAGGACCATCCACCGGAATGAATGTTCCTAAATTCTGCCTATTTATGAAGACGCGGACACTGGAAAGGCTAACAATCGGGTTGAAGATACTCGTGGTTTTGACTCGAGCCGCGTCCAGCATCTTTCGTCTAAACTCCAGCATTTTTGAATCTCCTAGGCCTGTCCCTTTGCTTACTCGAATCCACCAACCCAAACAAGAAGACATCTCGTTTGGGGAAAGCGGTCGAGCGCGAAGCTCGGTGAGCACGTCTGCGAAGGTAATTTCCTTTATGACTTTTCCACGAAGAAGCGCCTCTTCCATTCGCTTTGGCAGCCCGTCAGAAAGCACGATCTGGCGCTTCATAAAGTTCGAGAAAGTAGGATCAGACCTACGGACCTCGCTGGCAACAAGAATCCCTGCAGTAGAGAGTACAGGAAAAATACCGTTGGTATTTGAGCAAGAGAAGAAGGCTTTCTCGAGTTCTACGGAGACATTGCGCGAAGGAGTCGAAGGATAGAAGGTGAAATATTTGATAATATGCATGGCCTGATCATGAAGGTCTCTAGTGCTGCTTCCGCTGGCACTCCGAACTTCCCATGCGCTTCGAAGCTGAGCAAGTTCAACTTCATAGACAGTTCGCGAGAGAAATCCTCCTATATGAAGCAATTCCTTGTTCCAATCTGTTTTAATAAACTTTAATTCGCATCCAACATGTAGTTTGATGACATACCTGCTACCGTTCGATTTCTTGAGGAATCAATAAAGTAAGAAATAAAATTACATCGACACAAGAGACAACGTACTCAAGATCAACGGACTCTCGATCTACGGCAGATACAAAACGAACGGCCTGCATATGGCCGCCCATTCCGGTAGTTTGGCTCGTGGCATGTCCCTACAAGAATCAATTGAAGCCATGTTGCACGCAGGATTTTCTACATAACTTCTTACAATATAAATCCAAGTCGAGTTTGAGCTTAAGGCGCATATCACGAATTAATGGGATTCTCAGCACTTATAGGTTGAATCTCACCCATCAATATTTGAGCGAAGCCACTTTAGAACACTGCCGCTTGGGAAAGGGTGGGCGTCATCTTGGCTTAAGGCGTCATCATAATCTTTCATTGAGGTCTATTGTCGAAAGAAACGTCAAATCACCATACATTGATGATATGTAAAGAGAAAACGAACGAATATAAGATCATACGATAATGTTATTGGGAGACTCTTCTTTGTGCACCTTCGAAGATCCTTCTCGAATTTTCCATTGGCAATTACTTCGACATCGGCAGAGAAGACCTGTAGAATCACAGTCTCCTTATAGCTATTCTCTCTGTTTGCACCTCGAGAACGGGATATAATGGGTCTGGGATCATAATTCCCGTCCTCGGTGCAAAAGAAAGAGCCGTTAGGAGAGTACTTCTGCTCATTACTATAAGCAGAGATGGGAGAAAGGGCTCCGTCGTATGTCATCGAGGTATAAACCGCACTCGATACCACTGTTTCAATCTTAATTGCTATTTTTGTGTGAAGAAGTGTTAAGCCTGGATAAAGATTGCTTGAAGATGCACGTACATTTTTTCGTTATTTTTTGGACATTCATAAGGCCTTTTGGCGTCTTTGTTTTCAACACTTCAGGTATTGGAATGAGTTCAGTGGACTCCAAATCCTTTCTGAGAGATGCAAGTAGCTTGTCATCAAAGAAGACTTTAACTTGGCAGAGGTATGCCATGAATGGCAGCGATGAAGCCAAGAATTGTACGAGTTCAAACGTTTTGGAGAAAGGAACTGGGTCCCTCAGAGGAAGTTCGAACGTTGACCATTCGGAACGTGGACGATCCATTATACAACGAGCCCGAAGCTGAATCAATGTGTCATTAGATCTTTCCAGTGGAACTTCCTGAAAAGCTCACATTGTCTCCTTCCCAACCAAACGTCATGTGTGCGCCTATATACATTAAGCTGACAGTTGAGTAATATAAAGTAAAAATTTTACCCGCAGAGCTAACTTGAGGACGATCAGTAACGGAAAATACGCTGTAAAATCCCACGCCGAAAGCTCCAACTTTGCCCTCATCTGGATTTCCATCAGCTATAAATCGTGTTAACGAAAGGAATCCTTTAGTAAATGCAAATGGTTACACACCAATCGTCTTCAGACGATCCCAATCAGCCTCCTCAAATGCATTTCCGTTATTCTTGAATACCCAGCGATCGACCTGATGTATCCTAGTTCAGTTTTGAATGATACATATGTGATATGAATGCTTGCCATGCTTGTCTGCAGTTCGTGTGCCGTTACTCCTGTCCCCAAGAACAGCTTCGTGCCTTTCCTCTTTCCCTTCGCCTTCCGCTCTTCTACGAGGGAGTTCGACAGTGTTTCAAATCTGATCTCAACTGCACACGCCTGCGCATCATCCGCATTCTGCAACAACTCTCGGAAGACTAAAGAGATATAGCATATGCATAAGATTCATGGTAAGGCGCGTACATGACCGTGCATATGCACTGACCTGTGAAAGCGCCAGGATATCTTGCCAATATCTTGTCCACTAACGCGCGTTGGCTAACTCGGACTGTTTCCGGATCCTTGAAGAGTAGTGTTAATATGTGGAATGAAATTCTCCGACTATGCAAGAGGCATACCTTAAGCTCGTATGCATTGGGAGCAGCAGCCATCTGAAGATTGGGATAGGATAGTCAGAACGACGGGAGAAAGGCAATCCAGCTGTTACTTAACAGCAAAGGGTTAAGGCTATGCAGGAGGAATATCAAGCGTGCGCTTCTTCGCAAATCCTACTCGTTTTGTATTTCAATCATGGTACATAAATGTTCCCACTCTATGTCAAAACCCGTGGCAAGCAACCCATGACCTACGTAAGGGATCTGGTGTTGAAAATGGCATCGCCTCCTGCACTCAGTAGTATGGGAATCACGTTTCTCTAGGCAGTCCAGGGGGTCGAGTGAATACCTGGTCACTTGTGAGACTAGTTAGTGGATGCAAAGACAAAGTTGAAAATTTTGAACAAGTCAAAGACGGAATCAGGAACATCAGACTAATCGGCTACCGGTCTGCGTACAGCATGATAATCTGGTGTCAAAAGCAACGACCGTCAAAATCGAAATTACTTCCATGAGAACGATATGAGCAACCAGACTCCATAGAACTGAATATGCACTTCCAGCAGATGTCTTATTACAAGAAGTACAAAAATATTTTATTCGTCTATTACTCTTGCTGAAGCTTATTCCCAGTCCTCCCATTCGTCCCAGTCGCGCGTGTACAACACGTCAATAAACTCGCGTTCTTCAAGTTCATCATAATCTCGTTCTTCGAGCTCGTACTCGCGCATATCGATTTCACGGCTCTCAAAATCTGACCAGTCAACCATATCCCGTTCAATGAGATCTTCTTCACGCCGCAACACAGCATCGAGCGCTGCACCAGCTGCACCACCTGCATTCATGTAACCTAGGTTAGCAGACGAATTTATTGGTCGAGGAGAAAACGTCTATGCGTTACGCACTGAGGGGATTTCGGATCTTATCCATGATATCCATTCCCTTGCTCAGACTTCCAGGGAGTTTCGCGTTGATAGCATTCGACGCAATGTTTGCTCCCATGCTCACCGCTTTGAGGGCCTTGCTGGCGATTTTGCCAACACCGGGAATGAAGCCCGCTGCCTTGGCGGCGACGGACGTAGTGGTTGATAGGACCTTTAGACCAAACTTGCCGATCATGGCTCCGTTTTGCTTCATGTAGTTGGCGGCTATTCAAGTCAAAAGAAATGAGATTTTTGGAGAAGACAATAGAAGTCCAGCCGCATACCAGTCTTGACGCCGTTGCCAACTTTGTTAATCCCTATTCCTACCATGAGCACCGGGAAAGATACGCGTGACTGTACATCACATACCAGTCTTGACGCCATTCCCAACTTTATTAGCCACTATTCATGGAGTTAGTCCATCGAACACTAAGATAACAAGTATAAGATTGTGGCCTACCTGACTTGACGCCGTTCCCAACTTTATTAGTCACTATTCACGGGGTTATTTATCGTATACTAGGATAATGGATATAAAATTGGGCATACCTGCTTTAACACCGTTTCCTACTTTATTAGCCACTATTCGCGGTGTTATTTATTGTTTACGAAGATAATGGAAGTAAGTTTGGGCATACCTGCCTTGACACCGTTCCCAACTTTCTGAGCAGCTATAGAGTAATGCTCAATCTATGATTTCGACTCCATGATTATTGAAAGTACAGACCTCCTTTAATTGCCCCTCCGACCTTCTGAGCAGCTGTACATTGAAGACATTGAGCTTCAGATTTTTAAACTGATGCTAGTTACCACTCGCCTTTTTTGATACCGTTGCCTACTTTCTGTTGAAATATCAAATAGCTATCGTAGACCAAAATGATGAAGACATACTCGAAAGGCATTCCTGATCTTGCTGAAGAAACTTCTCCGAGAGACTATTGATTCTGGATCTTGAGGATTTGTGGAAGATGCGAGAACATGCTTGAATATCTTCAATAAAGGGTGCTTAGAGGTGAGGTGCAAAATCATTTACTGCAGAGTATTTGGGTCCAGTTAGAGCACGATCTTGTGGAGCGACAATACGAGCATCAAAAGAAGGCTTGGACAAAGAGACGGTCGACGAGGCTGGTTCATTGAAACGTAAACGGAGGCTGAGAAGGAGATCAGACGGCTTATCTTCCAGAGCAGTACCAGCAACTTACCTGTTGTGTGGAATCGGAGAGCTAGAAGCGAGAGAAACTATAAACGTGAGGAGAGTGAGCGCAACGAGACCAGCTCGGGTGTAAAATTGCATGACGGGCCAGCCGTTATAGAAGTAAGACAGGACCATGCGCGGCCGTCATTATATATCATATTTTTCTTTCCGCTACCTTCCTATCCTAGACATAAATTCTGACATATAGGAATCACCGCATTAGGGCCCGCGAGAGGCATCGGAGTCGCGGACCTATTCTTAACCGGGCCTGGGGGCGGTTATAATTTTGATTGTGTTGTCAAATGGACGTGTGTTTCGTCGTGTGCCCTGAAAAAACTAAGTAGTACAGTAGTAAGTACGAGTAGCTGGTAGTTTTGATTCTTGTTGAATGGGTTCTAAGAATTTATTATATAAGATTTATGGAGGAAGAGTACCTGGCTAACCGTGATGAATATACAAGGGACGATAACCGAATCCTCCTGGTTCTCTAACATCATCTTCGATCTCAAACGATCCGCATGTCGTCAGGGGCCGGAGCGTGCGGAATGTAGAACTCCGCTAAATCCTGTGCTCGCGCATCCTGTGCTCATCGCTGCCTTGTTTCTGCCAGTGTTGAAGGCCCGCATGTACACCCAGGTGTATATAGCTCGCTTAAAACCCAACGGCAGTGGACAGCGGCTTTCTGTGATGATAGGAAAGCTTTATGTTCCGATATCCCTGTTGCATCCATGTTGAATGGCTGTATTCCTGAGTATTCCAGGTTTCTGGCTGAGCCCGTTTTTGATCTTCAATAATCCCGGCGCTTTCTTGACGATATGCATAATTCAGGATGAAGAGGTTCAATTGGATAAGAGCTTTCGAAGAGCATGTTAAAGATCAGGGATGAAGGAGAGGAAACACTTGACTGGCGAACGCCAGCCTACCGCTGCCCAACTCCGATTGTTGTTGCTTGCGTGCCCAGCGCTCGGTAGCACTGCTCACGGTTGCCGCCGATGACGTCGGATGCTTCTTTCTCCACGTTCAGCTCAACGACCATACCTACCTTTGACGCCCTTACCGTTATAATATCTGCTATTCTCGGCGTACCTCGTCATACACAGACCAGCCTTTATATCTGCCAGTGGCGTGTCAATTGCTTCAAAATGTCCTGAACAATGAGACAAACTGGCAGCGCACCTCGGCACTGCTGCTCTAACTGACCTTTGTTTCCGTAGCACTTTGGTGCTAAGTGGATGTATTGGCTCCTGCAAGAGAGCATGTCGTCTCCGTGCGCGGTTTGCCCATGACGACGTGTCTTCGCCACCTCAAGAAACTTTGCTTACTTCTCCACCAGCCACAATTCTCGCGTTGCTGGTCTAATCTCCCTGGCTTTAATCGATCGTGGGGGTGAGGCTATCCCCGGAACTTCCTCATGCGATCGCTGGAGGGATATTGCGCCAGAGTTCTGTGCCATATTACTTCGCGCTTTGCATGCCTCCAGAGCTTTATGCTTTCGTCAACTGCAGTTCGACCACAGTTGACGTTCCCGCACGGATCGGTGGCATTGGTGACATCCCCGATCTTTGGTATGCCATGTACTACGAGCTGGGCAAGGATTAGTCGTCATCGACATTGATCAGCAAAGGTCAATTTGACCACGCGTCACCCCTTGTCCTGCAGTAGATGATGAGGTTGTGATCAGCGCGCACTATGGGATGAACGTGAAAATCATCCCGATCATCCAACGGAGAAAGGTATCCTGCCGTGGATGCAGGGGTGCAAGACGAAGCTGCTCTATTCCAGTCAATATAGCTCCATCAGAGGATTAGGATATGAGGAACCAAGGCGGCCGAAAGTGAGCCTCTCTCGAGTTGCATCGAATCTTATACACGAGTCTGACAATATTTGCTGGCGAACATAAGCTCGTCTTTGGTTAATCCGTGCTCTTCAAGCTTCGCCATGCTCTTTTCTTCAGCTTTTTCGCGTTTCAAATGTATTGAAAGAGTATCTTATGCTCGCTGTATACTAGTAAATTATCTTCACGGTCTTCACGGTAAGTGACTATTCTTTACCATTTACTTGTTTACGTTCCTGAAGTGTCGATTCCTAGGGATTTTGCAGAAGTCTATCTACTTATTGGGAAAGCTCCTCGGCCACCATTGTGCTTTCTTCCCCATGCAGCAGCCGAGTTCAAGAAGGGTGGCGAATATGGAAGATACGGATCCAACATCTTTCCCTTCAAGGGGCTCAATTTATACAAACCTCGATCATTGGAATCGAGACCAGACCTGTACCGATTCAAACTGCATGTAGGAGTGCTTTCGATGACGAAAACAAGGGATAGATGCGACTCTTTCTTTCACGCTGCCGTGCAACAACAAGTGGCACCGTAGCTTCCGACGATCTGCACGCTGCTCGGGCTGCTGCAGCATCAGATGCCGGTGTCGTGTACGCTAGTTGTCCATGACGAGTTCAGATTCACATCCACTTCGTTCAGCACCTTCTGCCTATCTAGCTCTCCCATACCCGTCTGTGCTCAGGTAGATTGAGCTTTGGATCTTCTGGCGGACGACAGCATACTTTGGACGTCCTCTCCAGCAGAACCGGATTTCTTTCATACTCTCTCACCAAATGTGTGGTGTAGCTCCCATAAGAGAGCACATCGTCCCCATGCATGACTTACGGAGGCTGACACAGCTGCCGTCGTGAGAGCCGTTCCCTGCTCTCAGCTATGCAAGACTCGTGCTAAGCATAGTGAACGGATGCTCTACTGGTCCCGTGTCTTCTATATTACAGGAGCATGAGTAGTCATCACCACCGAGAGCCATCCACATAGCTCTATCTATCGCTGATGATCCTAGTTCATGAGCACAAGTGTGTTTTTGTTTCTCCTTATGATGTCTTGGTGTATCATCATCCGGGGGAAGCCTCTCCTTTCAAGGAGTTCCTGCAGTTTCTGCACCATTCTTTCCTCCGACAAGATAGCCCTTTGATTTTGGCCTACATTTACATCGCGCTCTGCTATCGCCTTCAATAATCTATTCGCTCTTCGTATGTTTCAAAACCACATCCGAGAGAACGACCAACACTTTATCTCTTCGCGTTAGATAACGGTCTCTGCATGATGATGCAACTATTACCCCGACACAACCCTAAGGTTGAAAATGAAATCCACATCTTTCCTCGAAGCCAAATCACACCATTGTGCTATAACGAGGTCTTCCAGTTCATTATCCTCCGGGTCGCCCATACCTTCATCCAGATGCACGTGGAGGACAATCTTGACCCGGCGCAATTCAGGATACTGAGGTTTTGCCAATGCAGAGCTGATTCTGTCCCACACGTAGCTATTGCTGTATACGCTATCCATCACGAACATCCCACTGACATCTCGCGACCGCACGAACACCTCAGTGTAAGAGGCGTCGAGGAATATTTTGATTTCCTGTACCTTGTTGTTTGGAGCAGCTTACTCGAATAAACTGCAGAAGTTTGAGGATGAAAGTACATCCTCCCGAAGGTTAAACTTGACCGTATAGGTGATTGTCTTCAGCGCTGGAGGTTGTGCTAGCTTAACGCTTCTAGGAGGCTGCTCGACTAAATGATAGACAAAATAGGATATTAATATCATATGGCTTTCTTTCTTCGAGGAATATCCAACTTACTATAGCTAGTATCCCTGTCAATTGCTCTAGAGATTTCGATGCACCTATGATTATGTGCAATAGAGGAATAGAACTCTCAATGGTGGCATACTTGACTGTCAAGCTTTGGAGCAGTGATAAATCAAGGGGGGGGGGGGGGAAATCTGCCATTGTCACCAGATCCGTCCTGGGCTACAAAAGGCTCAACGAATATGTAGGGTCCTTCAACGATTAGGTTGTGCGGTGTTGATCGTGCGGAAGTCTGCGATCCGCGAGAGCTAACTGAAGCTCTGGAATGAAAGACTCGAAGTCGAGTTTCGGCTTCCTCTCTCCTGAAGCGTTGGTACCGAGTTTCAAAGTCTGTACGCGGAAAAGCTTCTGCAAAACGATAGGCAACGTTTTGTCTGCCGCTAACCACGTCTGTTCTGGGCCTCTGCTCCACAAAATGGAATCTATCAGGATAAGGTCTCGAACACAATCAGCGATGGTGGGGCTCTGTTTTAATATTTCATGGAATTGCTGTATCTTTTCCATCGGAGTTCTATCACCACGATGGTGCTGATATTGGAATGAAAGTTTCTTGAAAAGGTGTCTGCGGCAATGATAAAGAAAAGTGCGGGAAACGAGAGCGCATGTTCTGAGAGTGGCCCATTCTGTGGGGGTCAATTGCCTGCGAGGATATTGATTATACAGTAGGTAACGTCTGCGGGAAGAGTCGGTGACATGGCTTCCGGGGGAGGATAGCTATTTAAATCATGCTTAGTTATTCTGACAGATTTTATACCAGTGCTCGTTGCCGGTGTTTTGTTCACGAGGTGAGGGTACATGCGAATTTATCGCCTGAAACGCTAAAATCGTGTCAATGGTTCGCTTAGTTTTGAAATCATGCCCAAACTACATAAGCTGAGCGGTCACACGATCTTTCATTACCGTCGTGAAATAACGCATTTTCCTCACTGTTCCCCGCCGCCACACCTCTTGCCCGCCTCTGGTCAGGTAGCATTTCTAAATTAGGAGATTTCGCTGTGAATCACAACTTGATCACATCTCTTGATATTATTTCGCGTACTATTATTGCTATTTGAAACATATTGCTTGCAGATTGCTCCCTCGAGGGAGTGATACCGATACATACGGTCTAAAATTTTGACTCAAGACACTCAGACGACTGATTCGTGGCAATCTAACTCTTCTTGGTGTCTCTTTACTTACGCACCAAGTACATACAATATTGGCATCCTTGACCAGTTATGTCCTGCGGGCCCTCCGATGCAATCCAAGGGAACGGAAATCTTCCAGATTGCAACTGGCCACAAGAAGCATGTCAAGGCAAGCATCATCATTTTTGGAAACTGTAATTTTCTCAGTGTGTATTAATTTAAGCTCGAGGCATATCAGTAGTAGAGTGCAGCACTTCAACTTCTTGTGCTCACGGCCCGCGGCGCTCCGACGGTTGATGCAGAAATCGGCTTTTCGGCTGCGCCATTGGGATTCGGACACCATCAGAACCTCCCCTTCATAAATCCTTCACTCTTGCATTCAAACATCATTGGCTTCGGGCTTTAAGCTTTAGGGCAAACTAGACGTTACTCCGATTCTACAGGTACTGCTAATTATATTATATCTGATGCGTCTCTCTATCTGCACAAAGATTCCGTGACTTGAAGTTTGTTTTAGTTTAGTACATCTCAACTCTGAACTATATAATGTTTTTATTATGGATGGGGAAAGATCGGTTTTATTCTGGCTTCTTTCTATCCTTGTAGCTGCTGCTGAAGCACGAGTTCCAATTATGAGGCCGTTTCGAAGTCAGTTTCTTCCATGTTCTCCCCGAATCCTCGGGGGAATGCCTCCCGACCTGTTCCGTGTCCTCCATACAGCCTACATACTCGCGAAGTTGGTAGTGACGCAGTATTTTTGGAACAACTACATGGACGCCAAGTGCCAGAACGTCAAGGTGATATCCTTGCATCACGTATATTTCTCTCGAAAGAATCTCATCTATGACTTGGCAAGTAGTGGTTCTTCGGCATTGACTATAAAGATTTCCCGATGTTTATGATCTCCTGACGCTACTTTATGACGCTACTTTAAATCTATTTGGTATGTCATGGTCCATACGATTCACGAGAATTCGCGCGCACATGGGCTCACTGTCAGAGCACTGACCCTGCCCCCAACAGCCATGCTGTAGCATGACTAAGAGTCCTTGAGGTTCTTCAAATAAACGCATATATGATCTTGCCTCAAAAGCGCGACACTTGCTATCGTAAATCCAGCGCGATGAGACTCATGTTAGTTCCTGCTGTCTTGCTGGGATTTGCCATCTTATCTCTTGCAGAACCCATCCCGCTGTCTTCTTCCTACATTCTTCATGAAAAGCGGACCAATGCTCCGGGAGGCTGGTCGCTTCTCCGCGGACATGACTTGTCTGCCATCCTTCCCTTGCGCTTTGGACTGAAACAAGCCAACATGGATAAGCTCGACCAGTACCTGCATGATGTCTCTCACCCAGATTCGCCAAAGTACGGCCAGCATTGGACGTCATCTCAGATTCAAAAAAGCTTCTCTCCTAGCGTTGAGAGTATCAGCACCGTCATGGACTGGCTTTCTAATGCAGGGCTTTCGTCAGGAAATATTCGCCTAAGTTCTACGAAGACCTGGCTAGAGGTTAACGTCACCGTTAAAGAAGCGGAAAAACTGCTGAAGACGGAGTATCATGTTTATGGACATCAGAGCGGAAAGGAGCATATTGGTACGCAATTTTTTTATTACTCACTCGAAGGTCACTTTATTCATATCAATGAGGATAGCATGCAATGCCTATCATCTCCCATCGCATGTGTCGTCTCACATCGACATTGTTACGCCATCTATTCACTTCGATGCTGTGGTTGCGAAACGCAGTAACTCTAATGGCAGATCATTGAGGCCTAAGTTCGAAACTTCTCCAAAGAAATCCGCTGCGAAGCCAAATGTATCGAAACTAGGGGCCAGTTCCCTCGATAGTTGCAATATCCAGATGAGTCCAGTGTGTCTGAAGGCGATGTATGGCATCAACTATCAGCCCCAGTCTCCGAGCAAGAACTCATTTGGAATTGGTTATTTGTCCTTTTTCACAGTGTCGAACATTTCAGCTAACATCAAAATCAGTTGAATACACTCCTCAAGCATATCTTCAATCTGACCTGGACCTATTTGCACAAAACATCACCGGCGCGACTGCATTGGTCGGGAAGGCCCCGATTATGGTCTCGGTAGATGGAGGTTTGTATCAAACAGGTTAATACTTTTTATGTGTACCTGACCTTGCCATTGCAGGATATGCACAAACCGATTCCACAGGGTTTGAATACAATGGGGAGTCGAACCTGGATCTCCAGTATGCGATGAATCTCGTCGGACCAACTCAGAACATAACGTTGTTCCAGGTTGGAGATATGATCGAAGGTTGGCTGTTAACGGCTTTTACTGCGAATATCTTTTTTTACTTACTTCGTATGCAGGAGGGACTTTCAATAACTTCCTGGACGCTCTTGATGCCTCTTACTGTACCTTTGAAGGCGGCGACGACCCTTTCCAAGACGCTTACTATCCTGATGATTATGACATCGGCTACGCAGGTGGTCCGGACTGTGGTATCTCTAAACCCACCAACGTCATCTCAACGTCCTACAGCTATAACGAAGGAGATCTGTCTCCGTTCTACACGGCCCGACAATGCGCGGAGTACGTGGTTTACATTGGCGTTTTCCAGGGTAAATATTGATTTCTGGAAAGATATGCCAAGCTGGGCCTTATGGGAGTCACCGTTGTATATTCGTCTGGGGATAATGGTGTTGCGGGTATGTTCATGTTCACGATTAATTTTCACAGTATAAACTTTGATTCTTCAGGTGGTTCTAATTTCTGTCTATCTGAAGACGGTATATTTTCCTGCTTCAGTATAATAGTCGCCTGTTTTGACTTCAGGATTCAGGCTATTCGTTATCCGATGGCACCATATTCGATCCAGGTTGGTTCATTTCCACTGTTATCTGCAGACAAATTTGACGCTACAGCTTAGGATTCCCATCTACCTGCCCGTACGTTACGAGCGTGGGGGCAACCCAAATTAAACCAGGCGGGGCTGTGACGGACCGAGAAATAGCTGTTCAGGAAACTATATTCAGCGGCGGAGGATTCAGCAACCACTTTGACGTGCCGAGCTATCAGAAGATGGCGGTAAGCAACTATCTGAAGACGAATAAGGCCATTCTCCCTGACAAAACTCTTTGGAACTCGACTGGAACTGTGAGCATGTTTTTATTATTGGAGAAATTCACTTATTCAAAGTCGTGCTGTAGAGTCGAGCATTCCCTGATATCGCTGCAAATGGGTAAAGCTGTCCAACATTATTATTATATTACAGCACCACTGACTCTGAACATTACAGAGCCGACTACATAATCGCCGTTCGTGCTCATTGCGTCATCTATAACTTCACCGATTGACGGCAATATCTACAGATTGAGGGTCAATTTTACCTTGTTTCAGGCACTTCAGCGTCGGCACCAGTTTTCGCTTCCATGATTTCTCTCATCAACGACGCCCGCATAACCGTAGGTAAAAAGCCAGTCGGATTCATTAACCCTACAGTATGTCTAGCCTAATATTCTTCATAGATTTCGTCTGACTTGAGTATTTATTAGATCTACTCCTCTTCATTCGCATCCGCATTCAACGACATTGTCGTGGGATCTAACCCAGGTTGTGGTACTGGGGGATTCAACGCAACCGTCGGATGGGATCCTGTTACCGGTCTCGGGACACCCAACTTCACCGCCCTCATGAAGAAGTGGATGGCACTACCTTGAATGCGAAATCGATGTTGACCGTTACGACATAGAAGGGTTGGATGACTGGATGTAGTAAGAGAGATTAGTATGTAATAATAGGTTGGAGATGACAGTAATGATAACAAAAATGTGCACAGAATGATTCTTTTACGGTAAGGAACTAGATATCGATTTAGCAGGAATTCTTGATCTGAGGATCAAATGAGAGCGCAAGTTCTTGCGAGCTGAGAGCATGGCACTATCTATGCACGTTAAACTTAGCCATATGTCTTGCCACGTAGACGGGCCAGCACATGGGATACCCTCGCCAATGAGCAGACTCCGAGGAACCCAATTGAAGAATGGCCTTCAATATAATAAACAAGAGCGCTGACTCGGCCAGAAACAGAATCGCTGGAGGTAAAATTATAGCTTTCACCCTTCCATCGATGGAAGTAAGTTCTATAAAAATGGATGTAATGTTCAGAGCTCGCAGCATGGACACGGGCTGGGGGTTGGTGCTGTATTTTGCCTAACAGTTAAGCCATGTCAGCCTAGCGAAGAAAGCACGAAGATGGGGAAGGAGATTGCCATTCCTTTTATATGTATTCGCACCTCTTATAGAAGGCTGGACAATAGGACGTTTAATACATCAAGAGCAAAATTAAATACATGAGAAAGCCAGGCGACTCACCAATGTTATCATCGCTGCAATTTAAAACCGTCTTATAACACCCCTCCCTCTCGCCGATGCCTGTAAGCGCCTGTATAATTCTCAGTCTCAGCTTCTTCCCTTGCTGCTTCTTATCCACCGCAATTGTCCTCAATATGCCCCACCTTCCCTAGCCCGCGCAGGAACTTGCGTTCGATGAAAACGCACCCGACGCCAACGATTTAGTCGGACGCCTTGTCCATTATGACAAGGGTGTAGTATGTGTTCTGTATAGCCCCAAGTGCGTCGAAGTGGGCCTCATAGGCGGCTTCACCGGGGTCGGTAACAACAGTGAGTACGGATAAGACAGCGAGTCAGTTTTCGCGAGGGGATGGATCTGTAGTTGAGAGGCGCATTTGTAAGTAACAGGCGAATAAAAGAAGTAAGGGATATCATACGTGGAGATCTGCAGGCAATTGGGCGCGTACTTCATAGGGAATTATTTCCGGAGAGAAGAGATGCTCGAGTGAGGAGTCCGGAATGAAGGGCATTATAGATATACTTCACGTCGGAGGAGGAAAGAATGAATGTGTTATATAAGGGTTTGTAATACTTTATTGTCCTTGTAAACTATGGAGACGAAGAATAGTGAGAAACGAATTTGGCTGGGGATGATTGTTGGGTTCGAAATGCGCGTCGCCTCTCCGGGGCCGGAACGGGGGCAACCGGAATCGCCACGTGGATTTCGGACTTCTAAACACTTACTCCGCCACGAGTAGGAGTCAGTCACCGCGTCACGACTTACATTGAACGAGTCCGGATCGCTGGTGAGTACAAAATTTTTTCTCGCCTGAATATTCCCAAAATGCCAATGCTCGCTCTATCTTCATCCGGAAACCAGCCCTTCGGATCTTAATCGATGCTGCGATATGTAGCCGTCTAAGTAGCCACCGAGTCCATAGTATTGGAATCCCGGGATGCTGAACGCTCGGCGTGGCATTTGGTGGGCAGAAAGGCTGATTGCTGTGCGAAATTGACGATGAGGCTTGAATATAATTTTTCATATAGTTTTAATTAACGACGAGCCTTTCTAGGCTGTCATTTGACTCGCACACTAGCTCTCATTCGCTGACAAAACCCAGTCCACTTCACCAGGGTTCCGGGACTATTGGACGAAATAAAGTGAGTCACTACTTTCTCATCAGTGGGCAATTCCTGTTTATGCATGGCTATATCTTTTCCTTCTACCTAACAAAAATGTCAAAACCTCGCTATTCAACAGTAGAGAGGATTCTATATTTCTCTTCGATACGTCATCCTGCTGCTCTCAGGCTACTCAATCAAGTATCATAATAGAAACGAATCTCCCTATGTGAAAATTGCTGCTACACAGCGTTGCTTGGAGCATTAGGTCATGCTAGTTTGAGTGTTCGCATCATAGAGCGACAGTATCTGTCGCCCAGGTGTGTAAGCAGTGTTCATGAAAGAATGAACCCGAGTAGCAACGTGGAGCACTGATTCAAGCTAAGAGGAAAATCCAAGAATTCGAAATATCCTTTTGTTTATCATCTCTTCTATATCATTCGTGTCCGCTTCGCAGGTCTAGTATATTGGTACGAAATGAACGGAGCTTAGTTCCATAGCTCTGCTTCCACATGAAGAACCGAAATTGTGCAGTGCACACTTAATCGAAGAACATATACTAGCATTTGAATGAGGGTCAAGTATGATCCCTGATTTATAATCGATAGTGAATGGCTCAGGTAACTCCAGGTAAAAAAATTTATATCTGGCTTCCAGTGCTCATCTACCCCTACCGCGTTACAACCGATACCGCGGGCAGGCGCTTGATTTTCGAACCCCGAACCTGCAAAGTAGCCGGCACCCTGTACGGAACTCATGGAGCTGACCGGTATGTTTCGCCTCTAGCTTTATTTCGATCTTTTGTCTTCCCTAGCATGAGAAGTCTGTTCTTCCCTCCTGCATCGTAATCTTTTTCATCTGACGTTCTTATCTTCCAGACGATATACCCTGGAGCTCAGCTATTTTTCTTTTCCCAACTGATAGCGCAAATACCTGCGTGTTTGTTGCTAATGGAATGAGCCTAAAGCACAAAATTTACCTCCGAGTTTTATGGTTAAATCTTGGCAATTAATTGAATGGTGCAGTCTGAAGTTGAGCCGCCCAAGGTCAGGAACGTATTCACCCCGAGTAAACCGAATCTCATCGGACGAACGCGAGGTATGTAAGCTCAGTGGGATTTGTTACCCGTACCCACCCATAGCCTTGATGCGCCTGATACCCTTGACATTCTTCGTCAATCTGGAACCTCGTCAATAACACAAAAATTCGCTTAGTATCAGTCGCGCGAGCGATAACGATGCAATGTTTTACTAATTAGAAATTGTTCCTGAGATGTGCTCGTGCGTTGAAAGGCGTTTACAATCTAGGTCCCGGTGCGTTCGATCGCCTTGATCTTTGCATGTGGATACAACTTACGGGAAAAAGTCTTAACGCAATCCAGAGGTCATTTTGAAAGTGTTTAAAAGGATCTGAGATAATCCGCCAGTTTCCAAGGACTTTCCGGTCTTCATTTCTTCCCACTTTTCCTCCTCCTCATGTCAGGGTTCTTGTCTTCCTTCTCCTCTCTGGAGGCCAGATACACTACTCCCAGCGCGGAAGACCGCTTGATACGAGACCAGAAGCAAGTGGAGCATGTCAAGCAGCTGTGGATATTTATTGGCTCCGTAATAGCATTTTTCACTGCTATACGCATTATTCGTGCGGTTTGCACCCTTCTCTGGAATCCAGCACGCCTCGACGTGGAATCAGAAATCAAGGATAAATCAGACCCAGAAATTGCTGCTTCCCATACAACAGTCGGTAAATTCTCCGTGCGAAATATTCCCTCCGCTATTGCTACAGGATTTAGAATCGCTGCTTTTCGTTGGAGCATCCCTGTCGGCTTTCAATGCACCACTTCGATTTCGGAGCTCGCCTTCATCTCGATATATATCACTGCTATGCTTATCTGGCTCCTAGTGGATAGTGCGTAAATCCTCATTGTATATTCAATCTGTTGCTAACTGAAACCCAACCAGCCCGTGATCTCGCACGGTTATTTTACCAGGATCGAGCTGCTCTTCTTGCTTCTTCTCAGCTCCCGCTCGTTGTCGCTCTTGCTGGTAAAAACAACGTGCTTTCGTGTATGTGTAAAATTTTACTCAGCATCACGATACATCTAATCAATAGATTTTCAGGGATGACTGGTATTGGCCATGAAAAAGTAAATCAGTCCTCCTGGTATCAAGCTAACTTGGACTCTTCTGACTATATCTGCCTTTCAGCTAAATGTCCTTCATCGAGCTGCTGCTAGAACAAATCTACTATTTTTGTGGCTTCATGCCATTACTCGTACAGTGAATGGGTATGTATGTTTATTCTTATTCATTTGGCGTATCTTACATCGATCTCGTAGTCTGCCAGATTACTTTGATTTCACGAACATGTGGATGCGGTCAGGTGCTGTCGGCCTGACTGCACTTTCACTTGCAGGTTTCCTATCCATCAGACCTATCAGAAATATGGCTTTCGAATTTTTCCTCATCTCGCATATCGTGCTCATTATGTATGCAAAACTCGTTCACTATTTTCTGTACTGGTTATCGTTTTACTAATATTTTGGTCTTTTCAGTATTTTCTTGGTCTGCGGATACTACCATGCAAAGGCAAATGGGTAAGGGCATACATCTTTTTCTTTATTCCCGCAGTATCTGAAACCATTTGCAGTTATGGTGCATACATATGGCCTGCTTTGCTAATCTGGGCCTTTGACCGTTTCGTCCGAGGGATTCGTTTGCTCTGGAATAACATGTTGTGGTCATCTAAGAATGACGAGCACTCGCTTGGAAAGATAGAATTATTGTCAGAAGACACTGTTCGCCTCACTTTGCGCCGAAGAATTTCGTGGCAGCCGGGTCAACATGCATATGTGATCCTTCCAACCATCAGCGTACTCCCCACCGAAGCCCATCCCTTCACGATCGCTAGCATCCCAGAGCCTATCGAAGGGTCTGAGGATAAGCAGGTTATTTTCCTCATTCGAGGACGTGGCGGATTTACTCAGCGTCTGAGAGCCCATGCGACTCAAAATGGTGCTGGAACAGTTCCAGCACTCTTAGATGGCCCGTATGGATGTCCACCAGACTTGCGGCATTTCTCTACTTGCATCTTGGTTGCAGGCAAGTTCTGTTTTCTATCTAGCTTTTTATTTACCTTACGAGAATCTATAGGTGGTTCTGGTGTCTCTTATACGCTTTCGCGTCTCCTGGGTTTAATCAGGTTCGTTCTTTTCAATATATATTCCATATTATATCCTGAATAAGCCTTCAGTCAAAATGTTCGAGGTAATAAGTCGGCAGTGCGACGAATTGTGTTCGTATGGGTAGTCAGAGACGGAGGTGCGCGTATCTATTGACGTTCCTCTGAACTGATTAGGCTGATCTTTTGAGGTCAGAGCATTTGAAATGGATCTCTAAGGCCATTACTGAGGCGCTATCTTCTCCCACTTCTTCATTGTCCATTGAATCCCGCGTGTATGTTACTGGCTGGAACTATCCAAACCAAGAAGATCCGGCGCTCACCAAACAGAATTCAAATTCCTCGTCTGGTTCGAGCACGGCAGAGGGCTTAAAAATTGAGCTAGAGCCATCTATGTACTCATCTGTCAAGCTCCTTCATGGTCGACCAATCATTGAAAAACTACTCCATGACGAGATTTCCGCTTCCCTTGGACCTGTATCTGTCGATGGTAAGATCTTCATTACTTTAGTGCTATTATCATTTTTCATCCATATTACGTTAGTTGCTGGACCCGCAAGTTTGACGGAATCAATTCGTCAGGCGCTCAGTTCAGATGTAGCAAGTCCTCAAGCTGCTCTTAACGGGTTACCCACTGTTACTTTGCACGTGGAAACATTTGGGATGATCAAGGGATAGTAAATCCAAAATACGAACTCTTTTCCTCAATATATGTATCCGAATTTTTCATTAGCTGCGCCGTGGATTATTTATTATTTTGCTCGGTAGATAGCCATGCTTCCTTTCTTCTCAATTATTGAGTCTGCGAATAACTGGGATTTCCCACAGTAGCGGTTTTCTTGTTAAAGTCTATGCAGTGTATACCGTATATATATTGTCAGTATCGTGGTCTCGATAGCTAAGTGGTATAGCATGCGATTGCAGCTGCATAATCTAATGATTGTGTAATCATCGCAGGGTCGGGTGTTCGATCCACCCTCGGGACTTAGTTTTTGTCCATACTTAGGCTTCCCGCATTTCTTTGGGGCTTCGTTTCCATGACTTCGTCTAAATATCTTTGCCTTTTCGCGTCATAATAATGTATACAATACATTTTGCATTGATCATCGCCAAACTGGGTTTCCGCATATTACCTTTTTGGAGACACATGTTATTTTGTTGTACAAGACGCAAGCACCAACTTCCTTAGTATCCGATTTCTGATTGATAAAGCCTTTTGGATCTGCTACAGCTGTACTCCTGAGTTAGGTTGGACCATCCAATTGATGGTCACGACGAAGTCCTTACTTAAACTAAAAGGAAGGCGTAGGTCCGTGCACGTCGTTACTTAGGCACGTGTAGGGTACGTACTTAGATAAATAACAGCGGGAAGCAACGTCCGAAGGATCGAACCACTTCCTAAAAATCTGCCAACCATCCGAACCCACCCTCCAGACAGTCGACTGCCTCGCTCTGCATTTCAAGGTAGACTATGCCAGAACTCGAAGTGCCTTTGGATGAGGCAAAAACGAATGTTGAAACGAAGAAGCAGCCTCCTCGTACGTTAAGTTCGACCTACTTATTCCACAGTTAATGCTGAATTTGTGTTAAAGCATCGCAAATATCGCACGAGCCAAATGTGATAAAGCCATCAAATGGGAAAGTCGAGAATGCTGGCAAATACTGTATTGTTGTTTAATCCGGCTCATTCAAGTCTTCTTGCACAGGACGCCCCGAAGGTTATTCCACGCCGGAAGTATTTAATAACAAATACCATGGAACAACATTGGACTATCCAGATGATGTGGTTATTATTACTACGCTTTCCACCAAAGCCATGGATGAGACCCTCCTCGATAATCCAGAGAATTGGACCGAATGTATGCTATGGGGTTCCGTTGAGCGCAAGATCTTTACTACTCCTGGCTTTCCTCGTCCTCTTTTAAAATCCGATCGGCCAGCTTATCGTATTGTTTTCACTCCAATGATAGGTCTAGGAATGATTGCTATTCGCGAATTGAAACCTGGAGAGCTTATCGCATCTGAATGCCCGCTGCTCTTATGTCCCTTTGGAACTGGAAGTGTCTCCGTCCAATGCCCTCCTCACTTCTCGCTTGAGCAAATGAGATAGGCTATTTTGTTAGAATGGGAAAATTAACTCTACATTGCATTCAAACACATGGAGCTGCAGAATCAAGTTGCATTTACGAGTCTTGCCAACAGTCACCGTTAGGACGGGAGTGAACCTATTCTGGGCAGAGTCAGGACTGATGGTTACGGAATCTGGGATCTCGCACCGCAGGACGAAACACCCCTTACGAAGAGAGTGTACTATGCCGTTTTCAACGATCTATCAATAAGTCCACAGTTGAAATTTTTATTTGTATTTCGTTCGTCGCACTAAAGATGCATCGGAAATAGCTGCAGCTCAAATATTGTCCATATTTTCGATATCCCTTCCTCATCTTTATGCCTGCTCGCCACCCGTCCCATTCTCACAGGAGAGGAGCTTTTCAATCACTACTACGACCTAGAGATGTCCCGCGCCAAACGCCGGGAGGAACTCGCTCCGTATGGAATAAAGTGTGTCTGCAAAGCATGCTCTTCAGCCGCTCCTCAGTCCGATCGCTTGAATTCCGTGAAACCTTCCTGAAACGCGTAGAAATGACTGTCAAGACGCAGGAAACCTCTGCTGATATGTCGCACTCCAGCTTGACTCATGATAACCTATTGAAATCTACACTTGATTGACCGGAGGCTTGAAATCCTTGGCTTCTTATGGAAATCTTCTTCTCTCGATTTCTAGCCTTTACATGTGCAATCGAGTGAAGCAAAGGGAATTTGCATTTCGAGCACGGAATTCATACTGGGCAGCTCATGGGGACAAAGAGGGACGTGATAATTCCTGTACTGATATGCTCGATGCTATGCTGCAAGTTATATAATTCCTAGTTTCGTGTGCGACTAGCTGGTTGCTATTTTGATGTGGACCTTTATACCAGCACGATTTCGATCCATTCAAATGATAGATACATGTCCCTGAAAAGTGTTCCAGAAGTTAAATATCATATGTGCCTCAAATCTCATAAAACTACACGCGCTCATTGGGATGCTGTTGTTGCAATGGTATTAAGGTACTAATGAGTGGTGCTATTAAGATTATAATCTGAAATATGTCCTCCTAATTGTTCTTCACGGCCTCTTGCTGCCCGTATTTCTCCTCATGCCGCCCCCCTTTTCATTTATATCGCCTTCCCTGTCCCTCTGGTCGCCCTCCGTGTTTCTCACGTCACCCACTCATCGATCCTTGGTGGTGAGCGCTGCTGGGAGCACAGCAGGAGATAAAGTCGAAGGGGCGAGAGCCATAAACGTGCAGGAGGCGAAGGCCGAGAGGAGCATCGCAATCCAGCACTAACTAGGCACGCCTGGCCTCGAACAAAAGATGGCCATCGAGCGAGGAGAGGGCGTGTGGATCAACGGCCTGCGAAAATAAGGAGGGTGAGGGTGACATCGATGAAGTGGGAGACGCGATGACGTTGGCCGCGAGCAGTACGTAATGGTATGGAAGAAGGCGCACATGAATGCATTACGATCACATGCTTCTGCCACTGTGAGCCAGTCTGGGTACCTGAGCCAGTTTACAATGCGAACAAAGGAGCAATATGGTACGTGAAGAGCCTTTTTAAGAGCAATGGGACGTGGGCCGAAAGTCAAAGCTTTCCAGCCGTTTCCATAACAATAGGCCCCTTCGAAATTACCTCGTTTACATCGATATTTTGGCCCCCGACAGCGATAGAAGCTGAAGGAGCCACTGCAGATAGCTTAAATACTAGCTGTTGGCTTCCTGGCTGGCCGCCGCGTGTCCGCTTGTGATGGAAGCGCGACAGATTTCATAGTTGGTGCAAATGCAGGAAATTTGAAGGGGCTTATCGTCGTAAAAACGGCTGTCATTTGCATCTACCAATCATATAAATCTACAATGGTATTACAAGCATCCAAACTGTATCGGATGAAAACACTACAGGCTTCATTGTTTTCTAAATTACTTGATACAGTGAAGCGAACTATTTATAAATGGAAGTCGAATTTGCGTGGGAGTGTGTGTACTTATGGAGCACGATTGTGCATCCGCGTGATATCAGCGTTCAGCATCTCTATAGTACATCCTGGTGCCTCACCTTCAATTTCTCTATAACTCTCGCCCCACTAGCATCACCATGAAACGAGATTTCTTGAACAGCTCCAAGGCGAAGAAGGCTACAGAAGGGCTATATTCAAATGTCAACGCACGTCGTTCGTCAATTTTTGCATTTACACGCTCTCAAATCTTAATATTTCGTACTTGATAGCATCGGAGATGCAGGCTTCATCGAAGTCGGCGAATTTGTCATATGGAAAAGTCAGTGCGGCAGGTATGTATCCAATAATCTGCTTCTGCCTTCTGAATATAACTCACCTTCAATCAGGTCGACCTGAAGGTTATGAAAGGGAAAAACGCATATTTCAAGAGCAGCCAGGAGAAAAGATCGATTATCATGAAGAGCAACTTGTTTACACCACACTTCCTGCAAAATACTTTGGAGACACACTCGCTGATAATCCAGACGGATGGACCGAGTGTCTGGTCGAGGGACCAATAAAGCGCCAACTTGTCTCTGCTCCTGGTTTTCCCTCCCCTCTCTCCAAACCTGATCATGTTTCGCATCGTATCGGGCCAACTGCGTCCATGGGTCTTGGAATGTTTGCCACGCGTGCCCTCAAAACCGGCGATCTTATTTTATCTGAGCGTCCCCTGTTCATACTTCCAATTCGAGTCAGGTCTAGAATCGGGTACCCTTCGCACTTTTCGGAAGAGCAGATTCGACAGGCTATGATTTTTGAATGGGAGAAAATGCTCGAGATGTCGTTGAAGCGCATGGATCCGGAGTCACGCAAGGCATTCATGGAGCTTGCTAATAATCACGAGGAGGATGGAAGTGGGCCGATCCTAGGACGAGTAAGGACCAATGGCTACGGTGTGGATGGACTATATCATGGGAACAAAGAACAAGGAAGATATTCAGCCGTTCTCAAAGACATGTCACGTATAAATCACAGGTCTGTTTTTCATCTGAAGGATAGCTTGACAATAGGAGCTAATGCATATTTCGACTAGTTGTTGCCCCAATACTGCGCACTCTTTTGACTACGCCTCACTCTCGTTCAAATTGCGGGCCATACGTGACATAAAGGTCGGAGAGCAGCTCTTCTACTCTTACTGTGATTCAGAACAGTCAGTTGCCCAACGACAAGAAGAGCTCGCACCGTACGGCATCAAGTGCACTTGCTTGTCTTGCTCCACCAACACTCCAGGCTCCTAGAACCAGCATGACTCGTCTCGCTCGTAGGGGCTTCAACTAAAGCACGCGTGTAGTGTTATGTAAGAGAGCCAAACACGATGTAAAAGTAAACAGAACCAAACTCAGCTTCCCACCAGTTGCAACTCTCTTCTTCGTCACCGCTACTAACAATATAAATTTCAACGTGTTATAGCAACTTGGGCATTCCTGGGAATTTTTTTGAAGATATCTATTCGAAAAGCTTCCTCGCAGACGATCTTGTAACTAAAGGCCATGCTGACATAATGTAGGCTTGGAGGATTGATTCAGTTTAGTACTTTCCCCCCCCCCGGGGCCTGAACCCGCAGGTACGGACCGCTGGCATCCATACATTCGATTCTTTGTTGATCTTTATTGGAAATTGAAACTAGAAGAATGTTGTTAGATTGTCACTTGATAACTCTACTACTTGTCACTGATAATTGCAACGACTTAGATGCTCAATGCACGGACCAAAATACCTGATTCTCCACAAGTATCTGTATGGCAGAACAATATGAAAAGTTCTCGATCATGTGTTCTCGCAGGTACTATTGATTGAACTCAGCGCATAACCTAAGTTCGGGAATGACGTTCGACTTTAAAGCTTTTAAATACGGCGCTGTTTGAATGATCTTCAAGTTTTCGCTATCCATCCCCACTGCTGCATTTAGTCGTCGACTCAAGCACCAATCCAATATGTCATCAATCTCCTACGAGCCTTTTTATGAGTTCGAGCGCTTCCTCAATGACCACTGGCGCAATAACTCGTCCGAAAATCAAGTTCAGCGCCGTTCATCGAACAACGATAATGCATTGGCCAATGCAGTGCTCAAGCCTAGGTGTGTATATTTAGTTACTTGTCTTTTAATTCGATTCTTACTACCATATCGTATATCTTTATTCTCGTAGAATGGATCTCCAGGAGAATACGGACAAGAACCTGGTCACCGCTACCTTCGAACTTCCGGGTTTGAAGAAGAACGACGTTCATATTGACGTTGACAATAACTGCATGACGGTCTCTGGAGAGAGCGAGACATCCTCGGAGAAAGAAGACGGTGGTTACGCCATACACGAGAGGAGGTTTGGGAAGTTCGCAAGAACGCTGCAACTACCTCAAGGAATTAGGGTATACGGAACTATTTTCTTGTCGAGCGTCAAAATTAATTTACTTTCATAGGACGACCAAATCAAAGCCGGTATGGATAATGGTATCTTGAAAGTGACGTTCCCCAAAGCGTCCCCTCAGTCTACCATCAAGAATATTACGATCAACTGAGGATCATAATCAATTATTTCTTCGTACGCGCCGCAGTTTTACTGTATCGAATATCTTGTATACATACAAGTAATTAGATGCATCCTTTAGACTTATCTTCACAATATAAATATTGATTGATATACGAACCATTAGCAAGAAAGACTATTGCACTTACTTCAATAACTATATTGTAGCTCATTCTAAAATAATCTAAACGCAAACAGGAAGGATCGCGACTTGCCATTGACAACTCCACTATCGATTACGAACGTTGCACGGATCCAAGCCCTAGTTCTCCACAAATACCTCATAAATAATATCAATTCTCGATCATTTATTCTAGTAGCTACTCCAAGATCGACGATGACGTTTCCATCGAGTCTGAAGCCCTTAAATATCACGTTGAATCGAATTTCTCGAGTGTTACCATCTACCCTCACTGATTTTATAACCGCCAACTTCGCCAGTTCAACATGTCGTCGATTTTCTACTACGAGCCTTTCTACGAATTCGAGCGCTTCCTCGATGACCGTGTTAACCCTGGTTCATCTGAAAGTCAACTTCAACGCCGTTCAGCGGGCAGCGAAAATGCATTGTCAAATGCACCGCTCAAGCCTAGGTAAGCACGTTTTGACCTCCCTTTGTTTATTTTGCTGCTTTCTGATGGTACGAGGCACTTTCTTGTATCTCCTAGAATGGATCTACAGGAGAATACGGACAAGAATTTGGTCACCGCTAGTTTCGAACTTCCCGGTCTGAAGAAGAACGATGTCCAGATCGACGTCAACAACAACCGCATGACGGTTTCTGGAGAGAGCGAGATGTCTTCAGAGAAGGAGGACGGAGGCTATGCTATACACGAGCGGAGATTTGGGAAGTTCGCCAGAACGCTCCAACTCCCTCAGGGAATCAAGGTACGTGAGATTTAAATTCTCCGCGATCATTGTCGCTGACTCTCTTTTCGAAGGATGACCAAATCAAGGCGCGTATGGATAACGGCGTCTTGAAGGTGACATTCCCGAAGGCGTCCCCTCAAGCTTCGACCAAGAAGATCACAATCAACTGATGTTCATGGGTTCGATCCTCTGTGTACGCACCACAGTTTTACTACACCAAGTATCCTGTCGGTGTAAAAGCAATTAGACGCACCGTTTAGACCTAGATTTAGACAATTGCATTATTGTCGTGACTGTATAAAAATATATGTTTGATTAAAATTTACCTTCTAAGATTTCGAAATATTTATACCAAATCTTCTGCGGGGCTCTGCTTCCCGCGATAACCAGTCGCTTGGACTTGATGAGGTTCAGCTAAGCGTCAAAGACTCAACATCCGCCGTCACTGATCCACATCACAGATTGAAGCCACGTCGATTTCACCAGTAACTCGAGTGAAACCGGCAGCAGGCAGCACAATCTTGAGGATTGTTGAGAATAGCGGGGCTGGTACGTTGGCAGCATTTCCGGTCCAGTCAACTGAAGCTATATTGTGTACGTCATTGTGTAGATCCATTGTTACTAGTTTATGATTGACGCGAGTAGCTTGAACATCAGTCATCCGCAACAGGCCTTCCCTCGAAATGGAGGGTTCCGACTACGTTGGGGCCAGCGACTTAGTAAAAAAAGCAGTCAAGGAGAGCAGAATTGGTTCGGAGGGGAGCTAAATTTCACTCTAGAGACGAGAACAAATCCTGGGTATTGCGTTACAGCACGCAGCTACATACGTACCCATACCCATATTCCTCAGCTCGAATTCCTTGAAACGCCATATATTCATATAGTTTCACTCCAAGATACTTAGTTGAAAGATTTATACTGTTGACGGCGTAGAAATTCAAATGACCTTCTGCCCCGCAGAATTTAGTGGGGTTTCATGCACAAAACATGTTAGCAACACTAATGGAAGTATGATAGAAATAGTAGGTACCCCTGCCAGGCATGTTATGCTTAGAGGCATCCGTATGCATGCCAGCGTTCCCGTCAAGTGAGGAATGATCATTTCAACACCACTACTCCGTGCCAGATAATCTAACTCATCGTCTCCAGGACCTAACCAAGCAAATCGCAAAAATTTGAGTGCGCTCGTAGATAACTGGCCTTCCTAGTTCATGAGTGTGTTCGCAAACTTCTAAGATCGTAGAACTCACCAAGAGGGCCCAATGAATTATTCACTAGATTACTTGTATATGCTAAAATTATGTACTCTATGATATAAAAGAGCTCTGTCGTAGTCTCTTAGGGCAACCAGTATTTCATTCTATCTGCTGTGCGGCCTTGAATTACAACATTTTGTCATGATTGTATTTAATCTAATCAAATATTCAGATAATCCTATTACATGTGCCTTAGCGCCTGGACCACCACCAACAATCTGACCCTCTCGAAGCTGTCGATGAAAACGAGCTCCTCCATAAGTAGAATGAGCAAGGATACCCACAGGCTGATTCAAGCTTCATACACTTGAGCTCATGGCTTACTATCACTTAGAAATGAAGTAAGCTATGACCATGAGAAGATGGATATCGAGCAGAGGGCCTTCTTATAAAACATGATTGTTATGTCTTAAAATGAGCACGACATTTAGTTTGGTGTGGATCTTCTCTGGGAAGACTGAATCCATGTCCTCTCCAAAAAAACGGTGCCGCAATAAAAAATCATAGCACTCAATCTAAAATTCGGCAGAGCATAAACCGAATGAGCCCTTCGCCATTCATTGGGCATTTTGTCCTTATCATCTTATATTGTCAAGGAAACACACTTGAGATCTTGTTTATTTCGTTTCTTCCCAATATCAAAGTCATGGTGCTTTTAACCATCTCGTTTCACTAAATGTCACTGAAATTACCAACCTTATATTGGAAAAAACTGGAAATGGGCGACGTAAAGACGCAATTGCGAAATATAGTCTTGGTGCATCCTCAAAGCTATCTGGGTCGGACATTGTTTATTGGTAGCACCTTTTAAGAACAAACGCGTTATAATTTATCCGATGCGACGCGTCAAAATCACGTGACTATTCATGTGCTGTTACGTACATCACGTTTCCGTTTCCCAACGCCTGAGGCGGTCCTCTTTCCCTTCCTCCTTGCCTCCTTCTCCTCCTCCTCCTCCTGGTTCATCCATTTCACTTGCTCGAGCGCGATGCTGGAAGGGACCTGTACTCCTGTAAGTATATCGCTACTCAGTCGACTCAACCACTAAACTATCACGCACTGGCTCTCCCGACCGTAGCACCATGACTGGTTCACCGCGCTCTTGACGTTCGGGCTTTGCTGCGGACTCATTATCTCATACTTGCCACAAGTATGTATAAATTGCAGACTATGCGTTTCATTTGCTCCATGACAACGAATATCCCGTAATAGCACTTCCGCATCATCCATGCTGGGACATCGGAGGGCTTCAGTCCGCTATTCTTGTTGCTTGGGAGCACGTCGTCTGCCGCGGGGATGTTCAACATGTGCGTATAGCTCTCTCTCGTGCTTTGAAAGAAACTATTACTGACATCCGTCATACAGGATAACAATGCAGTGGGGAATCGTGCGATGCTGTAGTGTCGTGGTGTGTGCCGCTGTCTTTGTTGTAGCCCGAATCCTCAGTGAATCGCGCAGAGTCTTGGAAGCTGCATTGAGATGACCGCAGGTGTAGTGCAAGTTGGCCTACAGTGGTTCTTATTCACTGTTGTGTACGTCTTTCCCATTTCTTGTTCTGGCGCGCGTTCAGGCTTTCACCACCACACAGCTTCGTCTTGTACATATTTTACTATCCAGAATATCTCAAAACGGCATCTCCACCGCTTGCTCTCGCTACCCATACAGGACACATTAAAACCAGCCCCCTTAAGTCAGAAGAATGGAAGGCTTCGATCGTACTGGCGTGGATCACTGTAGTCCATTGGTGAGATCTCTGCTTTATTATCATTTGCCTTTGCTAAACCCTTCGATTATCCCAGGTTCGCTCTAGCGTTTACAACAATCTACTTTCTCAGCAAGGCTCCTGCCTCTCCTTCCCCAGCACATCCTCTCCCGCACAATGTTGCTGCATGGGCAACATTCCTCGGCGTCTCCTCCGCCATGCTCGCGGCCATACAGTATGCCCCGCAGCTAGTGCACACGTACCGCATGAAGCTCGTTGGGGCGCTCAGCATCCCCATGATGTGCATCCAAAGCCCCGGTGCTGTGTTCATGGTGCTCAGTATTGCGCTGAGGTAAATCTCCTACCTTCTTTCCCCGTCTACACACCGTGTATGACCACTGATACGTGATCTCTCTCCCTAGGCCCGGAACAAACTGGACCAGTAAGTCTTTTTTGAGCGTACCCATGTTTCCTGTTCAATCCTATCTGCAATGTAGGCTGGATAACGTTTGCCGTCTCCGGCATCATGCAAGGCTCCCTCTTGACCATGTGCATCATCTGGAAGCTACGACAGCGGCGGCTAGGGGTTGACGACTTCGGAAACCCTCTTTCCCTGCCCCCGTTGACGCCAGCCGCCTTTGAGGAGGGGCCATACGCTGGCGCTCCGGAGCCGTACGTGGAAGAGGACGAGGACGAGTTCCCAGGCTTGGAGGACGTGGGCGAGAATAGGGCCGCTGTCCGCGTGGCACTTGCTAGGGCTCTGGAATCGGCCGTTGGTGCAGATTTCAGGGCAGGGATCGGAGGTATTCCGGAGAGGTATGGCGAGGACGATGTGTCAGAGGAGGATCTCAGACAGGAGGGTGCGGGTGCTCCCGGTGCTGCGGCGCTCGATGCTGCTAGTGAGGAGACACCACTCCTGGGCTCACGGGCTGGCGAGGAAAGCAAGAGTGCGTGGGGACGATGGTTTGGGTGGAACTAGGGTTTGGTATATGCTGTTTGGACCAGAAGTGGTAGCCTGTCCAGACTCGTGGTTGGTGACCAGGGTGAAATTGGTCGGAGGCGACGGAGGCGCATTTGGCCCACGACGAGCGTCGCAGAAACCTAGGTATTGTGCTCCAGCTCGCCCTCCTCTGGCGATGGAAGCAGGTAATCGGGATGGCTAGATGAACCCATATCGTTTTCACTTATTCCTCCCTCATATCTTCTAGGGCAGAGGACTCCAATCCATGGAGTACTGTTGTCTCTTCCATCATTATGGATTCATAACACTTGCACTATGTAGCATATCGGCACATTAGTTTTTCTGTTTGTACTTAGATAACATACCATTATTCAAGAATCGAATACTGCTCAAAGCAGTCTTTTTCAAGTTTGGTAGTAGAACATCTATGGGCAGAATTATATTCGCTTTGGAGATAGTAGCAGTTATGCAAGCCTTTCTTGGTTGCCTTATTCAGGTTGTCTATAACCAAAAAAGGATAGATAGTTCCGAGTTCCGAGTTGGTTTTGGCGAAACTAGGGGGTTCAAGCAAGAAGATAGAAATTGAGAACTCATAAATCCATTCTGTGGGGTGTTATTATACGCAGGAAGCAGATACTGCAGGAAAATACTAGCCGTTGTTTCCAAATTATCAGGTTAGATCATTCTTAAGCGGTTAGTCGTTATGGTGGACTCTCGGATTTTGACTGGCTTTTGATGACTATGTATTGAATTTAATTTTCGTGCGCCAGGCGATGAACTATATAACACTACAGTTGTACGAAGAAAGCATGAATTGGGTAGCACAGGATGATATGCTCGTTAGTTCGAACTACACTGTCTTTAAAGGAACTTCGTCATTAATGGTAACGATCCTTTTTTGTTGAAGATTCTGAACCTAGAGCTAACTCCTATACAATCACCTCGACTCGCATCCTACAGGTCTTCTCAACTTGTACTGGAATACATTCATTTGATCTGAAATTTCTCCTCATCATCTACCATCTCAGGTAGTTGTGATTGAATTACACGCAAAATTGAAAGTAACGACTCCATTTAAGGCACAGTATCAATGAACTCCCTTCAGAAAAATCCGATACACCCCAATTATATCGATAGACACATTCTGCTGTGGTCCAGTTTATCTCCGAGTGGGCTTACTACTTGGGTTGATTAATTCCAGGAGTAATGACCATCTCGAACCCATTGACCGCAGAAGGTCCACCGCCGATGGCCGAAGTCCGAGGGCCTGGAGACATGAACGGGTTGGGCGCGTGCGTGTCGGCATACTTGTGCGCGTCGAAGATCCTCTGCTCGACCGCTGTAAGCTGGACAGAGTCCAACAAAATCTTCCTCAAAACCGGCAGCTGTTTCATTACCAGAGTGATGTTGCTCTCCATGCAGATTTCTTGGTAATCCGTGACGGCAAAGGGTATTGCGAAGGCACACGAAGCGAGCGTCGCGGTCTTCCACTCCAGGTATGTAGCGAGGCCGGGGTTGAACCCAACCATCGCGTCAGGGCGAGAGGCACTAGAACGCATGTCCTTACCGTCCCAGAATGGACCGGTACGGGATAGGGAAATGTGAACGCAACCACTGCCTGAGACTTTCGGTGCGGTGTATGAGTAGACATAGCGCTGCCGTGCAATACAAGATACAGGCCTTCTTCTCGCCTTGTCCAGCAAATCAGCGACCCCCTGGCCGAACAGGACAAGATGCAGATCGGTATTCGGGAAGAGCAGGGCGAGTTCTCCGAATCTGCATTTAAATTGTACCGTTAGGAGGAGGGGTTAAGAAATATGAAAGATCTGAGCTATGTATGTTCACACGGGCAAAAAATCAAGCTCCTTCTCGATGCCAACGACATGGACAGTAAGCTCGCGCCGATCAGCGGGTATTTCTGCCGGCGCCAATCCCAAAATATACAGCATACGGTATAAAGTCAACGGCCAATGCAGCAGAAGCACAGCAGGGGATTCCATAGGCAGTCCGCGCCACTCGTAATAGCTCGCCCAGGTATGCTCAAAACATGGAGGCGCCTCCGGCGTCTTCACGTCCCCCGGCCCATACGCAAAATCCAGCCACGGGATCTGGTTATCAGGCAGCTTCCACCCAGCGCGCTCACGAATGTGCTTCTGTTCTTCAAGGAGGAAAAATCCCCACATATAGCGCGCCTCTGCGATTTTGTTGCAGGACGGGGACTGCGTCCACCAGCCATACCCTGCCCCGGAACCGAGCAGGCCCTTCGAGCCGAGGAAGACTTCGAAGGAGAAGGTGCCGTCGCTTTGCTGCCTGGCCTAGGGAAACTGCTTCGCAATGAATTGTACGTCTGATAACTTCAGGTTTGCTTTCTGGTACGCACGGTCCGGCTCAGCATTTTGCGCGAGGGATGTAATGTAAGTATCGATGCGGTGCTCACCTTCAGCAGCAGACATGTATCTCAATGGGGCTGATGCCTTTGTCCAGATTCATCTATGGTGCCTTTCCAATTGAGTTTCGCACACTGAAAATAAGTGTGTCGGTTAGCACACTGATACGTTACGAATAGTATCATATGGGCTCCGTACTCCGGCGTTACGATACCTCACGACCTTGCATTGTGAACATCGCATCAGTTTCTACGTGCCTGTCATTCATATTCCAATCCTTGAATAAAAGATAATGCTCACAACACCAGGTTGCTCGTGTCTTCCACAAGCCATACACATCTGGATCGCGGTTTGGTTGACGTCGACTCCGGCCCGGAACTTCTCCACCGCTTCAGCAAGGTACCGCCCGTGCTCGGGTCCATGCATGGAGCCGAACATTGTTACTATAGGGAAGAATTCGAGCGAAAGGGAGATACAACGCAGGAGTCAGTGAGAGAGAAGAGAGCGCAATAATCATGATGGAGGAACCGCGAAGTTCAAAATTGAATAAAGGTGCCCTGCTATCACGTGGTTAAGTATACTAAAAAGGATCCCATCTGAGCAGATACGAGTCTTCAGCTAAAATACTTATCCTGCAAACATCTGCTGATATTCATAGTCCTTTCAGTTTTGTTTCGCTTCAATTGTAGTCTCCAAGTCCGCCATGTTTTTCAACACTGTCAAATGTATGCGCAGTTGTAATGGCAGTTCAGGTCTTCCGGCACGGCCTGAAGTGTTTCGCAGCCGTATTGCTCATAAGCACTATCTTGATGAGGAAGAGGTAAGGAATGCAAAGTTCTTTATTCAACTGTATACGGTTGGATAAATTTCTTGGCCCCTTGCACAGCGCGATTATCATTTGAATACTGCGTGGACGAAGATGAGCTGAGGATATCCTATTCCCTCATTTTACTACGACTGACTTGGATTTTTGTGGGCACTGCCAACCAAGCTTGCTGCTCAGAAGTGCTACCTTGATGAAGACATTAAGTTTATTTCATCCTCCCAGAGCTGACTTAAATTTTCTAGGTCATGAATTTGTTCCATTGACGTGTAAATCCCTTTGATTCCCTGCAGGCGCTCGCCAAGCGTATCACTCACCAGTATTACTTCGACGAAGATGAGGCGAGAAATGCATTCTTATCCATGTCATTTTTAGACCTGCGATTGACTTAGACGTTCTGTAGGCTTTCTGAAACTTAGTGCATTTCTCACAAATATTACCTCGTCTTCACCGAGATAATAAACACTTTTCAATGTTGCTTAAACCATTCTAACTCTTTTACGTAGGCACTCACCAAGTGTGCCGCTCATAAGCACTAATACCTGGGCGAAGATGAAGCAATTTGTAATACATTCTTTTTGTCGAGCTGTATTTAAGGCTTGGAATTTATTTTTCATTCTCCAGGTGTCGGATGTCACCCATGTCTATAAGGAATTGGCTCGAAGAATGGTGTTAAGGAGAACAGCTTGTCTCAGAAAATTTCTGGTACGGGCTGTTCATTACTGTAGTATTTGGTGTGCTTTATTGCTTAAGAAGCCATGCTGCGAAGTTAGAGCGCGTCAGTGATCTCGGAATTCAACTCTTGCGGTGGTCTCGACCTTTCATCTGTACTCTACTTCGGTTGCACCAACGAATGTACCTCAGAATATCCAGCAGATTTAGCATACCGTTTGTCACTTTCCCGCAATGTCATCTCAAACAGTGCGTTTGGCAGATCGCCGTGCGCCTTCTGGACGGTCACCACCTCCACGAGGTCATTCTGCGGCCATAGGGCCTGAGTATGTCGCCACCAGTGGGTCATTCTGCAGCACCTGAGCACTTCTTTGATACTATTCACCCTAGAACTACTGGTTAAGATTGATCCCACGGAAGAAGAGATACAATGCATAGTCACATGAGTACCGGTAAAACATCACTTCCGTTCATGAAGTTCAGTATTCCTCTTAATGTTCGTCTGTTCTGCCTATGTACGTGAATTGTAGCTGTCAGCTGTAAGTGGATGCACCGTATGTGTCGTTTGGGTTTGGAAGGGAGTATCAGAACCCCGGAGAACTTGAAAGGCAGTTGGACCCCTCTCACCGCTTGACCTTGGGGTTTAAAAGGTGAATGGATTGGTTGTTCTGAGTGGCAGACTCACATCGCATTTATTAACCCTTCTACTTCAGAACAAGTTTGCCAACATGTC
>JASFDE010000108.1:0-49271 GCA_036937135.1 Nidula niveotomentosa | reverse complement strand
TCTCTGACAACATTTGAAGGATCCTAATCATGTTTATTGCTTTTTTACAATCTATTTAGGCCATACAATGGTGCTCTTGATATGATATATTAATATTATAAGAGGTACAGCAGGCTGTACCTCCTTGATACAGCTGGCTGCACCTCCATTTACTGCCTGGCTGTACCCTTTTGGTACAGCAGGTCTCCTTGCCCCTGCCCCATATTATTCCATCAAAGCCAACATTTAGTCAAGCTGTGTTTTTGCACTACTGCTCCAAGACTTCCACAAGATTATGACCTGACAAACTCATTTTTATTAAGGGTCTTTGACATTGCTGCAGAGGTAGGCCCAACAATTGCGATCAGATCATCACTGAAACCGGCCAGAAGAATAAAGTTTAAAATCAGGACTTTTACTAACTTTTGACAACTTTGTGGGGTTTCCAAACAAACCCAGAGTTATAGGAGAAAGGGGGGTTTCCCAATAGTTTTATCCAGGTTTCAGCCACCACAAAACAAACATTTTCATTTACAGATTTATTGAAGTTTCCACTGAGATTTATAATACAGATTTATTTCATGTTTTCAGCCTAAATTTTTCTAAACTGATATCTAAAGTTTTTTGGAAGTTTTCAGGTGACCTGAAACCTGTAGTTTCTGGGGTGGATGAAGTTAGGACCTGTGCTAACTGTTAGCACAGGCCATCAATACAGTGCAATGCACACACTAATACGGCTATATGCAGATGAGCATCCTGCAGTGTAGAATAACAGGAAGTTTCCAGTTGCTAATCATGATATGGAGCAGGCCACTTAGTCACTGCTCAGTTTGACAGTGGCCAAATTGCCCAAAGGATGAGAAATTTTTTGGAACCACCAAATTTTGCCTAGAATTTTGTGCAGACATATAAAGAATGACAAAATAGAGCCAATTACAATCTTTTGATACAAAATCTGATGCTCTGGAAGGGCTGTCATAGGGCACCAAATTATGGATGCTAATCTACAATTGGCAAGGAACAGCTAATTTGGGACAGTCATTTTTTATAATCCTGTCAGTCTAGAATATTTTCCAAATGCTCTAGAAGAAATGTTCCTCACAAAAAAAGAAGTATTTTGGCTAGAGGAATAAAAAAAGTGGGAAATTTTAGGGTCACTATAATTGTTGTTCAAAATTAGCAGTGACTTAAATGATCTGCTCTACTATACCTGAACAGGAGTTTGAAAGCTATCACAAGTTTGAGAGCTGTGCTTTTCTCCACATCCACTCTCTCATTCTGAAATTTGGTAAGTGATTAAATAGAGTAATCTTTAATACAAATATAAATTTTATTTGAAGAAAACTGCAGTTCAGCATATTACACAGAAATGGGATTAAAAAAGTGGAGAAATATGGCAGGTTCAAAATAGTATTTGTACATGCTTTAGGCACCTGCACAGCAGGGCCCCTTACAATGAGGAATTATATCTACAAAATCAAGGCTCTAGAGACAACCCAACCTCTACCTAGTGCTATTAATATGTAGCTGCAAATAGAAGGATGCCAGCCTGAGGATATCATGTGCTATGGGACATGATCTTCTGAATTGATACTTGGCCAGCTTTGAAGCTCTAGCCTTTGGTGGGTGCTGGATAAACAATATGGTCTATGTAAGTATTACACAAGACAAAAGCAGAATGATAAATACAGAGTTGATAATTGAATGGATGTCTTCCACTGAAAGAATCAGTACAGTGGGATTGTTGAAAATGAATTGAATAAGGTCTACAGTGCATGGAATACAATTAATACAGTCATTGAAGAGGAATAGGACACATGCCCTTTTGAGTTTCAAGTTTCAAAGGTTAGTTGAAATACTGTGAAATCCTATCCATGTCCTCAAGATTGCATGTCAATCACTAGGCAATAGCATGGATATGGGTAACTCACACAGGTTACAGGTGGGGCATTGCACAGGTACATTTATAGGTTAGGATTTGCCTACCCATGAGCTTTTGAACAAGCCCAAGGACATCCCAAACAGATGAAATTTCAGTTATAGTCAAAATGATTAAATACAATCATTTTGAGTATATCTCCCTCAAAACTTGTCTGATTTGGACATTTTTGGGCTTGTTTTGACAGGTAAAACTGTGGGGTTGCATGTAGGGGTATTCCACAGGTCAGGTACAGGTTAGAATGGTGGCAATCATGGGAATACCTGTGCTATTGCTTATCAATCACAGGGTTCTCTGTAAGCTGGGACAGCTGCTGCTGTGTGTCAGTGAGCTTGCACCACATGCCAATGATGTCAGTATCCAGGGAGGTGAGCTTGGGGTGGGGTGAAAAAGGACTCAGCTTTAAAGAGGCAGGTCTCAAGCTCACAGATGTGGCAGGCATTATCAGCATGTTTGGCTTCAAGGCCATAGATTTTGGCATGCAATTTTTGGAGTTCTTGTGTGGGGGTACCTAAGAGGACAAAGATGGTTAGTGTTAGAGAAGGAACAAGTATGGGAACAGAAGTGCATAAAAGTATTTTTTAACATTTCTTAGGAAACACACACTAGGGATGCTGTTTGTGGTTTGTATGGGCAGCTGACTCAGGGGAGACAAGTGAGGTGGAGCCATTCCACAAAATAGGGCCTGGCAAGCCAGGGGTTGTTTCTTGTAGAAGGCAGGTGATGAGTGACTTGCATAGTTGGAGAGAGAGTTGATGAGAGTTTGGGAGCTGTTAGTGACAGGGTTCTGGTGATGCACTTGTAAGCACAAGAACAAGATGGTTCAGGTACTTACCACAAGTGTATCATGTGGGGTAGACCCAGGTCTGCTCCAAGTTCAGCCCAACCATTGACAGTGCTATGCATCACTGCAATAGTCATAGGGTTTCTACCTGTATTTTCTTGGTTAGCCAACAGGGCTTTTGTGGTGAAATCACAGTACATTGGTGCCACAGTGCTGTAGTGTACTCACATATTTCCTTACTTATTCCTAGTCATTCCTCTTTACTTTTGTATAGTCAGTATTGTAAAATAGTTACCAAATACATAACAAAAGAGGAAGGACAATGTATAAGAGTTCAAGGGCAGAGGTGTGGGTGATGCTGATGGCACAAAAGGAAAAGGAAAGACATGAGAAGGTGCCAAACACATTAGCATATTGCACAGAAAGTTTCAACTTCAGATATATCAGATACTGTAGAAAATTTTCAGAATTTTCCAGTAGCTTTGAGTGCTTCACCAGAAATTACTGAGTGCAATAACTTGCTATTACCTTCTGTTGCTTTTTGTACTCCACCAACTTGAACACTTGAACAGATTAACATTGGCTCAAGCTTGTAATGCTAATTATTCAAATGAAGTGAATTCTGATTGTACCATGCAAGTAAGCACATATCACTGCTGGAAGCCACCACTTTTGCAAGATGCAAAAGTGGTGCAAAATATAAATGCAAGTGTTTTCAATCTACATAAGGCAAAATATAACATTCCAAACAAATTCTGCCCTAGTGTAAAAGGCATTAAGAATACATCCAAATTTAGAAATTTTGCATTACATTTGCATTCTGGACATTTCTTCCTTTTGCACTGCTTTTGTGAGAGGCAGAAGACAATAAGAATGGAAAAATCTACCTAAATTTAGTAGAATGCACAATTTATTATTTCACCCTGGTGCAAAAGTGGCTAAAATACTTTATTTACCACATGGCAGAATTTATCCATTTTAAACAATTTTAGAGAGATTTAACAGAACAAAAAACAGGGTCACAATTTTGAATCTGCATGGTGCAAAACATATCACACACTGTCAGTTCCACATAAGTGGGTGGGTCAGTGCCTCCAACAGTGCATTTACATGCTGTCAGGGGCACTAACCTGCCCACTTATGTGGACCTGACAGTGTGTGATGTGTTTTGCATAGTGCAAAATTCAAAATTATGACCCTGTTTTTTGTTCTGCTAAATCTCTCTAAAATTGTTTAAAATTGATAAATTCTGCCATGTGGTAAATGATGTATTTTAGCCACTTTTTACACCAGGGTAAAATAATAAATTGTGCATTCTACTAAATTTAGGTAGATTTTTCCATTCTTATTGTCTTCTGCTTCTCACAAAAGCAGTGCAAAAGGAAGAAATGTCCAGAATGCAAATTTGATGCAAAATTTCTAAATTTGGATGTTATCTTATTGTCTTTTACACCAGGGTAGAATTTGTTCGGAACGTTATATTTTGCCTTATGCAGATCAAAAACACTCGCATTTACATTTTGCACCACTTTTGCATCTCGCAAAAGTGGTGGCCTCCAGCAGTGTATCTAGCAGAACCGCAAATCACCATGGATACATCCAAGTAGGGTCCACTTAGATACAAGTTCGAATCCTTTCGCATGTCGATAGTGGAGCGCGATGTGACATGGGAGTTTTTTGCAAGGAATAGAATAGTCCCTGGCTGCCGCTGTTGGATTTCCTTCCCCGCTTCCACATTCCTTTCGCAATTACAGGGGGCTACCATATTTCAAATACAACTCTCGGCATTCGGCCATTTGAGCGCAGATCACTGGAATCAATTGACGCATCAATGGACGATTTCCTACATTCGCTCAACCACTTAAAATCCAGATTCCAGTTGGACCCCAAGAGTACAATCACTTGAAAGCAAGAGATCATTATGATCGTCCACGTATGTATATATATATGTAGAGTGCATCATAGATTGACTCAAAAAACGGTAATATAATACATTATCTCTGGACAGCTATCCTATGTGTGGCATAATTCAGCAGCGAAGGCAAAATTGCGGAAGTAAGCCAAGTGAATGCAGTAACAGAGACCCGGAACATTTCCAAAATAAATCATGCTCAGTCACAAGAATTTCATGCCGTTGAAAGTCGAGCTCCAAGCTAACTTGAAGTCCCTTGAACAGCTAGGCAGAATTAAGGAAGGTGGAAACAAACTTCTGCATTGCATAACTTGAAACTTCACAAAGATATTTTCTGAACATAATATTCAGTATTTTACGGATGTGTGGACAAATTCTGTACTTAACATCGACTTCGGCGGGTTTGCGAACAGTAAGTAATAGCAAAATAGAGGCAACCATGCTTGAGTCGTGTACGTACTTGAAATCAGAGTCTTTAATCTTCATCCAGCTAACACGTGCCAAGTCCTGACAGATATTTAACCACTGTCGTTAGTTGACTAAACCTCTGCGTAAGGAAGTAGAAAAACGCAATATTCATATTCATATACCTTGGATTTCAATCGACCTACTTCCGCGTTTTATAAGAGAAGATTGAGAGAAGATTCTCAGCATCGAGGAGGATATCGATTGCTTGACAATACTGAACAGCAGTTTCCCGAAAAAGTTGATTTAGTGACCATGAAAGGAAAAATGAATACATTCCTGCGGAAAAAAAGGTGCAATTGAAGGCTCTGCGAGCATACTATGAAGCATCTCGAGACTAGATCAAGTGCGTATTATCACAATTACGAAGGACCTACAGAAGTACAAGAACAATAGATCAGTCTTTTACCTATACTGCCAATTACAATGTAAAGTTACAATCAGATCAGCCATAAGAATTACATACTGCCGCGAGATGAGCACATTCATTTGCTTACCGAGGCCATCGAAATACAGAATTGCTGATGATGATGGGCTACTAGAAACGTAACGAATGTCAGAAGAATGAATAAAAAGACTGCAAATGGCTTACGCGCAGACACGCCAAGCCCAAGCCTGAATGGACAGACATGATTTCTCCTGGAAAAAATCAAAGAAAGATTATAATAGAGTTCACCTAGCAGCCTAGCTGCGAGGATAAAGTAAGATGGATAAAGATTCCATTATGACTGCTGCAATATTCGAGCCAGTAGTTGACCATGACATTGGCATGATCTATCATGAGATGAATCCTCTTCGATATGACATATCAGTCATGGTAGCGATTGAGAGGCGGCGTCGCTTACCATCTGTCGACGATATTCTGAGACCCTGTTGAGACCCAAAGGAGGCAAGCCAGAACTGAAAAATGCAACATATCTAATTGAGCCACTTTTAGGCGATGAAGAACCTGGACGCTTAGGCTTGATTCCGCATATGGAACCGGCAGGAGGTGCTTGGCATCCCCGTAGGGTGTCCATTCGACCATATTAAAGCACTGGTACATAAATTTAAGTCAATTTGCATCATTGATCATTAATTAAGAACAAGTACATTATGAAGGCGATCATGATATAAGGTACGGAAAAGGAAAACTTCAGAAAGTTATAATGAAGTCAAGGAGGTTTGGAGAGCTTGCTAGCCATCCATGCTTGGATTCAGCGTGCAGCACGATCCCGAGCTCGGTCACGGTGTAATGGCATATCGTCAGGTAAAGACTAGGTGAGTTATTTGGTCGCGGAGGAATGGAATGCTATCATAGGACCACTGCAATGCACATGGACATCTGGTAACCCCCGAGTAAAAGAAGCTAACAAGAGGTCACGGGGTCCAAAGTATGCATAGCAAACGTACACGTACAACGAAGGAAGAAAGATTCAGAGCGAAGGAGTTCCGGGGTGGCTACGGGAAGGAGTCCTAATAAGCAATCGTTCTGACCATAGATATCTCCTGCTGCAGATGAGTCCCCAGATGCATAATTATAGTATTTTAGAAAAGATGCGAAAACAAGGAATAAGACGATAAAACGAAGCACTCATCGGCAATGGCCTCGATTCCGGTCAAAGCAATGAATCCAATTTGGATAGGACCTCGAGCACACCGGCGACCAGCTCAAACCCAACGTCCTCGTCTCCGCCCACAGCCTCCTTCCGCACTTCCTGCACCAGCCCCAGCACTACCTCCCGCCCGCTCAGCTCTCCCCGTCCAGCCCCGATCCCACTCGCCGTCCGAGCTGCCTGCCGTCTCCGCCCAGCCGCCGTCATCCCGCCGCCGTTCGCTGACCCCACAGAGTCTCGTGACGCGCTTCCAAACGGCCACACCGCAAACTCCGCCAATATCTCGTCGCATCGTCCGAACGCCGCCTCCCGCTCCTCGTATCCTAGGCGTCCGAACGCGTTGTCGAGTACACTGGCGGTGTACGCCGCGCACGCTAGACACACTGCACGCAGCACGCGGCATTGCACGCCTTCCTTGTCGAGGGCAGCGGCGGGCACGGCGGATGTGGTGGAGGTGAGGAGGTTGACGACGCGCGAGACGATGCCCTCCTTCGTGCGCACGTCGGCGACAGGGTGCGTCGCCATGTCGAAGAGAAGGAAGTTGCGCTTCTCGGTGCGCAGGACGCCTTTGTCAACGAGCCCCTTAGCGAGGCGCTCGCGCACCTGCTTGAGTTGGAAGCCTATCTTCATGACGTTCCACGTTTCACCTATAGGTGGAGGAAGGTGGAGCGTATCAGGACCGGTGTGTTGTGTGTGTGAGACGACTTAGGAGTTGCTGCTTACCGCTTAGCAAGTCTATCCAGGTGTTGATAGAGAGTTTCTCTGTCTCTTGCTGGAGCTTCATGAGTTTGAGAGATTCGTCGAGGATCGTCTCCCCCGTCTGCCGATCGTCGATCACCTCGACGAGCCGTTCTGATACAGGGATCCGTCGGCGATTTGGGTCTTTTACAAGCGCGATACGCCTGCGGAGTGCCAGCTCAATAAGAATACATCCACGCAGTGCGTAGGAGATGTTGTCGTTCCAGAATGATAGATATCCCTGTAAATCGAGCGGGCGTTAACTTTCGCGCCGTAGGAAGAGCGAGAAAACCGGAGGCAGGCAGGCAGGCAGAGCGCGCTGACATCATTGTGGATAGCAGGATAGGATGGAGAGTTCAAAAGCAGTAAATAATAGCTTAAAACACGTACTTGCTTATCCTTAATCCCCAGTAGTAGAACTTCCTCCATGATCGTCAGCCGCGGCATCTTTCCGCCAATCCTCACCTCCTCTCCCGCGTCCTGGTCCATATCCCTTGGGTCGTATGCAATCTTATTCCCGCCTTCGAACGCCGAGCCTGCGTGCTGGCCCTTCGCCGGCGGTGAATCACTTCGATTCCCCCCTCCGTTCGCGGTGGGTCTGGGGTCGTCTTCGTCTACATGCGACGTCGAAGAGGACCCAGCGACGCGTCTCCGCGACAAACCTCCTGAGGAGGACATTTTTGACACTAATTGGTCCTAGGAGAATGCCTGGATATGTTAGCGATATATGTTTGAGCTGGCCACGGGCGCTGAGCAACTGCGCACGTCCATTGACACTGCCTGCATCATTGTGTCCAAATTTGGAAGCCAGCCATGGCGGAGTCTCGGGAAGCTTCGGCACACCGCATCTGAGTTTGAAGGGCGAAAACCAGCTCGACGCGACCAATGGCCACTGCTTCGAATTTCGCCTTTCCATTCAGGAATCATACCGGACAGCTTCTCGACTATTCCATATAGCATATTATGATTCAAGGCTGGACTCCCCTTTGCGGAATTGGTATATTTCACACTATATACATGGAATAATACGGAGTAATTAGACTCAACACCCCGGTCAGACCTTCAAGTCTACAATCAGCTCAGATTACAACATATACGTGAAGAATCCTCTGTGGTGGAGTTAAATTGCGATGTGAGACTTATTCTACTGTCATCTGCGCCCGACTTCATACGCTGCATATTGACAATGACTCTACAAGACTATCCATAATCATATTGGGTATATGTTTGCTTGATCTTTAGAAGAGAGTTTACTCACAGCAATTGACATTAGCGATGAAGGCCATCTAACAGCATTGCAAAAATCAAGTTAACAAAAGGCAAATAATAAATTTAGTGTTACCTACACGAAGGATATATGTGCATGTGAAACTTGCAGAGCGAATGCATGCGGAACTGTGCCAATAAATATTCCTGTAGCGAGAACCATTAAAATTCACAGTAAGCATCAATTTTTTGATTTTTTTATTCATGGCTCGTACTCACCGCAGACAAGTATGAAAGCCCATGTACCATCACGCAGAAGAATGCCAACAATGCGCATCCGTCTGATTTGTTCGTTACGCTTGGCTATGGTCATAACCCAGATAACAACCTGAGATGTAATAACGGAGCAGCTAGTAAGTGCGAACGTGAGTTTCTTTCTCGGAGAGCGGCATGTGCGGTTACACATGACGCACACGAAGTATAACGCTTCTCTTGGTACATCCTTCGCATTGCAGGCAGGATCGAACGGAGTTTTTTGGGCAACATGGACGATGCAAGCCATCTGGCAAGCCATTTGTATTAACAGCAAGGATAGTAGGAGGCCGCCGACCTGGAGACTCTGATTATACAGGGCATAAACTACAGTGATTTGAGGACTTTTTTTCTTTCGAAATAATAAGACATAAAACGTACCTCGAAGCATCAAGACCTGATTTAGAACTACCAGCAGTATAGATGAAGAAATCAAGAGAAAGAGAAACCATTTTCTGCAAATTGCTTCCTCAATGGGAATATGGGACAAGGTCGCTAATCCCAGCCCGAAATTGATACTAAGTGTGCAGATAAGCGACTGGATGCTCTCCGAACTAAAATGGTTTCCTTGCCTCTGTACCACCAGAGAAAAGTATCGCGAAAAAACGAAGACGCCCTTGACCGTGTTTATTGGCCGCCTATAATTAAACAATTTAGACATGAATTTCGACCCCGCGATCATAAAGTTACCTCCAGATATAATCGGCCTCATGCTCGAACGTGATGAAGAGCTCCCATATAAGAACCATCAAGGCTCCCACTACTCATTCCCATCAGGTCAGCTGTCGCGTTGAACGGGCATTCCTAACTCGAAAGCTTACGGGAGGAGTAATTACGAACCATGACAGCATTTTTGCTGTCTATAAATGCTCCCATTTCCGACGCGCCGTGGACCAAAAAGGCACTACTGTTGCTCATGATTGTGGGTTGGAGGTTTTAGAGCGTTATGGGACTTTGAGAAGCCGAAATATATATGCAGAAAGCAACGGGATCTGCTATCTATCTGCGATACACACGGAAGATAACAGTGAGAAATGTACTAGCTACTCTGTTCAAGACTCAGAGGGAGGAGCTCAGGCTCGGGGCCTGACGTCCCTACTTACCAACGATAAAAGCACCTTCAGGTCCCCGTCCGTAATAAGTATTTACATGCATAACAATTATGGCATGGCACCCATTCTATATTTAGATAACAGGACTTTACAAAGAGGTTCCTTCAATTGAATTCGATCGGTCTCGAGTGGCGACAATTCGGCTTTATTTTTCAAAAAGTTTGGTTAACATCGTCTGGAGCCGATAAATCCACAATCCATTATGCTCCAAATATTCAAACTTTAGAGCGCTCGCAGAAACCTTTTGAACACTGTGAGGCTGAATTCTATCCTGGTGGGGCTTTGGTAAGCAGTTACTAACCGACGTGAAAACATTTAGGTGCTTCGGGGTCTAGGGATCGTGTGACATTTCTTGAATACTTTTTCTCACTGCCTAAGTAACCAAATACAATTATCTCTTCCGAAGTTCTCGCTTATGAAAGTTTTGAATCTCGAACACATATATTAGGGGCTTCTGCATCTATGAGATATATACCAGAGTATTATATTATTATATGTGCACGACAAATATTGATAAATATGGACGTGCAAAGCTATTGTACATATCGGAAGTTGTTTAATTTTCGGCCAGCAATCTTTGCGGAATCTGGGCAGCAGGTTCGATGAATTAAAGAATCAGTCGAGAAGCTCTGGATTCCCAGAGTTCGGATAATTCTATTTAGAAACCCCGATACTTTTGATAGCCCCTGATAAAACAAATTGTCTGTTTGGAAACCCTGTTACTCGAAGCCCTGGTACATCACGTGGTACTTAATTCGAAGCACAATCCTCTACGCGCCTCCTCTACAGTTGCCATTTTCACAATGCATAGCGCCGGTCCCCAATTTTTCCTATGCACTGCTATATTTATGCCAGAATATATGTGTGTTGGAAATATTACGAGCTTGCCGTGTATCCCGGAATTGGAAGTAAGAAATGTGCGGCGCAGTATGTCGCTCGTCTCAGTTCCTACATTTGTTTTATATTTCGTACTCAGTATTGTTTCACTTATCTACTTATAAACGACGTAGTCTACAGTTTTTACCTTCGCTCGTTTATACTCAAGTAACTGGAAGCCCTATCGTTGGCGTTATTTCAACAATGTGTCACAAAATGTAAAACAATGTGACCCAGCCAAAATCGGGTCAAATCGTCGCACATTTCTCAAGCAAACGGATGTAATGCCATTGCAAGATACTAACAAGTAGTCTAAATCAATCATAAAAAGTGTTTCGGCTTCGAAAATTACCCGACTGAGAAAGCTTGGTGCCGGTGGGTATGCATCGGCAACCTGTCGGCATACCAGCCATTGACCCTGGAGGATAATGGTGCGGGATGCTCGGAAAATGCCAAAAATTTGAAGGTTTTGATAAGTTTCCAAACTCTTTTAGCGATGCCGAGATCACATTTAGTCAGAATATTCGCTGAATAACAAGATTATGGCCAATATGATAATGCATATTTGCTAAAGTTCCTTATGTATTATCCGATATTAGATTTTATGCATAATTTACTGCGTCCGGAGTCGGTTCCCGCAAATTTCATGGATCGCGAGATATATACATTATTAGTATATGCATTGTGAGAATTGCAACCGCACTAACAGCTGTACCTCTAAGTAAATCGAGTAAATGAATGAAGGATCTAATCCATATGGCTCCTTCAACATTGCTTGTTGAATTCCTGTGAAAGTAATATTTGGATATGATCAGAATATTTCTTACCACTTCTTCACCACAGATGTGCTCTATAATACCTTCAACTGCATCTACACATCAACATTTTGTTGAAATGCATTTATATTAGTCATTAGCACATGTCTACAAAGTTTCAGGGAGTAAGGCTGGCAGGTAGTCTACAAATGCTTATAGCACTGAGCAATGTTAGATTTAATCTTTTGCAGGAGAGCAAATCATCGTTATCTAAGTATACGATCTATACTATGAGATTTACTCTATATAAGACACTTTATACAACATATTATGAATATAAATATAAATATGTTATTCAGGGGTTAAGGGAAGGTGAAGAGTACTGCCTTGAATACAAGGAGGTTGCTGAATTTCAGTGAATTTTGATATTTCGTTGTTTCTTGTTCTGTTATGTGACCTAATATTCTACAAAATTTTGTAAGTGTAATAGACTATGAAGGATAAAACTATTGGGAAACACCCCTTTCTCCTGTAACCTCGGGTTTGTTTGGAAACCCCACAAAGTTGTCAAAAGTTAGTAAAGTCCTGATTTTAAACTATATTCTTCTGGCCGGTTTCGGTGATGATCTGATCGCGATCGTCGGGCCGGCATTTCTGCATCTGCTTCTGCAGCGATGTCAATGACCCTCAGTAAAAAGAATTTGTCAAGTCATAGTCTTATGGAAGTCTGGGAGCAGTAGCGCAAAAACACGGCTTGACTAAATGTTGGTTTTGATGCAATAATATGACTACCACTTAACTAAGAGAAGTCAAGTCGGAGTAAAGCATTTTCTCAGTATTTGCCCACCGTATTCTACATTTGTAGCTTGCTCGCAAGCACTGATTTTGCTTTCTTTCATCTTTAAACCCAATTTGATGCGCAATAACAAGAATCATTTACAACATGGAATGGAATACACATTGATTTTGCTCATCTGACTTGGAGCGGTGTTTGAAAATGCACTGACGGTGGCAGACATCCGTAGACCGTCCTATGGGGATTCCTTTGGAGAGGGAGGGTTTCTGTACAGTGAACTTTGGGAAACCCACCCTTTCCACAGAAAGGGGGGTTTCTCAATAACTTTATCCCAAATTAAGTGTCCGCATCATATGCTTAGAGTCCTTAGAATCCTTAGAATCCATAGTACCTAAGTTAAACAAATGCTCTAATATGCAACTTATAACTTTTGGCCCTCCAACATACTAAGCATTTGAGATTTTGAACACGAATTTCGTGCTGAATACCTGTGACTTTATTCATCTTCCAATTTCTTCGATGTCTCCATCCGAACGTCCAGAAGCGGAAACCATTCCTAGTGGGTATTCACTTTCGGTTCTTTCACATGTCGCACGAAAGACAGGATCCTCCCCGAATTCATCCACCATGGATGCAAGTGCATTAGAGAATTTCATTGTAGTACTGTGGCCTTCGCCTGTTCGTAAAGTGGACACGTTTCCGGAATGCCTATCCTCCCACTTCCGCAGGTGGAGAAGAAACCGAGCTGTGAGAAGACCTGACAGACTGTTGTTCATAAGTAATAATATTTCTGTATGAAGTGTAAATACACAGCTTACGGAATTGTGAAGGCGTTTAGAACTCGCTGCAGAAACCCGCCCTATGAAATGAAACTTGCATCAAGCCTCGATGAAATAGGGAACTTAGACTCGTAATAAGGCTCACTGGTAATTTCTGTAGAAAAATGTCAGCGATGCTCTACAAGAAAAAGGGAATAGATACAGACGACATTGAGAATCAGAGATGTTAATGTGAACATGAATACAATGCTGCCGATTTTATGGCTCGATTAGGATTAAACAATGTGAAAGGAATGTTACACACCAGAAATAGACAACCCCTATTCAATCACGTGGAATAATTCAGCTTGCTACAGGATTATGAATAAGCTTCGTTGGCGCAATCTACATACCTTGTTCGAGAATGAGGTACGCAAATCCTTTCCTTTGCGCTCTCCATGGACCCCCTACCGTTAGAGTCTGAATGCTCCGAATGATGGTCAGGAGAGCAGACGAAAACTCAAAGATGACCATGAGTATAGAGAGCGAAGCAGCAACTATAAATTAAATTAAGTTCATTCTCTTGGCAATCGCACTTAACCTACCACTGGTTACAGTTACATTAGTGATAAAACAATAAATTCATGGTTTAATTAACTCACAGCGGACTAGTCGAATTCTTTTTGCAACTAATAGCTGGCACATTCATCTAAAGAATGTATTAAAACGTAATTTCGATGCTTTAACACGAGCTTACAATATCGAGAATCATGCAAGTTGTACCAATGATTGCAAAATATGCTAAAATAATTCGACTTTTAGCGAAAATGGCATACGTGCGGGCACTCCACACAGCTAATACTAGATTTCAGAAAAATGGGGGAATCCAAAGGGTTTCTTCTCACCAATAACTGCTGCTCTTCCCAATACACTCAAAGCACTGCTAATTTTATAACCGGCATCACAGCTTCGGAAAGAATAAGCAATTATTCTTCGCGCCATTTTGAAAAAAGAAATTGACATTTACTACAATTAATGTTCAAAACGATAAGCAAAGGAAATTCAATAAATCACGTACCTTTATTTGAAGTTTGTTCGTAATAGCCAATAAGTAGATCACGTTTGCAACGAGAGCATAACGGCAAAAGACGTATAGGAGAGTAGATATTCGCCATCGCGATCGCCACATAAATTTGACTTCTATGGAGAATGTCAGGGCGTAGTCGTAGTATAATAGTGCTATTAGAAGCTGGAGTTAGAATATTTTTTAATTTAGCACATATGTATTATTACCAATGCTAGAATATTGGATACAGAATTGCAAGAATCTGGGTTAGTGGGGTTAGCAGAAAGTCTTCATAAGATAGGAGAAGAGACATACTGAGTCGAAGTGAGCTTTGCCATTGAAATTTAATAGCACGGTCCGTGTCGTTTCTAGAGGAGATAGTTTGAAGTGTAGCAATTTGACTTAGTGACACGTCTCTTGTTTGAAGGCAGACTCCGATGAGCTGCTGGAGCAAAGGCTTTCTATCATCCTCGTACTTCAATTTGTAAGTGCATCAGCGTGATCACTGATGTGGCGAGATCATGGTTGAAAGATGGCTATTAATAGAGAAGGCAAGTTTCCACACTTTATACAGCCAGCGGGATAGCTTGCTGTGATGAGCATGTGGTGAGGGCTTCGAATTCTTTGATATCGCCGACATAAGCGGGAGCGACTAGAAGATCTCATCAAAATGAAGTTTAAAATAATGGACCACACTTAACCGATCTTCAACATTATAATGAAGAGCGAGTTGTACTGTTTTTCCAGCTACAAATGAGACTAGCGGATGTAAAATTTGCATAATAGTAAAACAGTATGTATCAATGTAAGATCTGTATGACCGACAGATAATCACAAATACACGACGTATGTCAGAAACGGCGATTGCCGAGGCGCAGCTCCTCAATTAGTGGATATATTTTTGCCAAGTCCGACTTGGCTAGTTTATGTCATACTATCTATATAAGGGATATTTCTATATCGGGCACACGTCGGTAAGAGGTATACTTCCTCGAGCTGAATTGAATTGAGCATCTTTGGCTGAGAGACCATCTCTGTACGAATTCATCCATCTCACAATACGGTTTTCCCAGTTCTATATGGTATGAACGTCGACAGACTTGAGGGCTTTCAGCATATTTTCTTGAAGTGTTTTGAAGGCGCAATCGCAAATTTCAGGGTCATTCGGGTTCGGATTCGGGTTCTCTATGGTTTCAACCATCGAAAATGTCGAAGGGCTACGGAGAGATGGGGAGATATCAATTGCAGTCCGCTTTTTCGATGCTCGTGAGCGTGCAGCAGAGATTGACGCCATTTACGAGGGCGTTGGCCACTGCAAAAGTAGCGGTCTCTAGGTGCCGCGTACCATAAGTGCAAGTGACTAGTGACCGAGACTGGACATTGGCCGGAGAAGAAAATAGATTCAGAACTGAGGGACGTGATTTAAGCAAGCATAAAATCTCTGGCTATCATTTTGTGGCACTCTTCAGAAGTACCATAATAATGGATGAAGTTCAAGTCTATTTCGCCTCAGCATTATTTGACTGCTCTATCTAGGATAATTATGTTTGGAGATCCCGATACTTTTGAGAAACCCTGATGAAACAAATTGTCTATTTGGAAACAGACAATTGCTCCGACGTTGAGTCCCCGACAGTGAATTCCTTTCTTAATAATATAAAATATATGTACACTTCTGTTCTATTTTGTCGCATTTCTGCGATATTAAAACTTAACTGCGATTCCCCTCCAAGTCATCAAACTCTCGAGAAACCTGCAGAATACCATCTTCAAACCCTTGGAATTCAGAGTGTATTCCTGATGTTGGAGAAAATTCGATCTTTTCCACCCGTAAAATTTGTGCGTCGATGTTAGTATGACTATGCTCCCAGCGACGTAGGCGGAGCAGAAAGCGAGCTGTCATCAGACCCGATAAGCTGCAGAAATGCGTTGATACATTGTGGGATATAAATGGTAAAAAGGCACCAACGGTAATGTCAATGCATCAAGAAGTCTCTGAAGAAATCCTCCAGGCTATTACGTAAATATTTCGAACTTGAGATTCAGGGGTTCGTGAGAATCATTGGATCTGGTACGCACCGGAGTCCCCTATAATTAGGCGTCAGCGATCCACCAACTTTTTTGATGATATGAATACGTACGAAATCAAGGACAAGAGATGCTATCGTAAATCCTGAAACTGTCCTATAAGATAGTTCGAACCATTGTACACGAAAATATCTCTCATCCTTACTTACCCGAAATGTAAAATACCTAGCACAAAGCAGGTGACGAAGAATGAGCGAGAAAAACAGAATTCTAAAAACAGAACCACACACCTTGCTTGAGCAACAAATAAGTCAGCGTGGAATAATTCCTTCTAATTCTCCATGATCCATCCTGGTTCAGGGTTTTGATAGTCCGTACTGTCGTTAATGCTGTCGATAAAAATTCGTAACAACATGTAAAAATAGCCAGAAGCCATGATACTATATAGATGGCGTAACAAACTATCAATACTTCTAATAGTATAAAACAGGAAGGTTCAATACTTGCCACTGCATACGCAGAAGAAGTACATTAGAAACGGCACATATCAATAATAAACGTACGTACATTGGTTGCTTTATATTTCCATGGCACTGCAGCATGGGTATATGTATCTTAACAACGAATGTCCTTTAGCATCAAAACGTGTGGAGATTAGCAAAGCACTTGCAATATCTAGAACTATGCATGCAAAACCCAATATTCCAAGCATGGCGAGCACAATACGACTTCTATCAAACACTGCGTAGGTTCTCATTCCCCATACGACTAAAGTATAGCTTAGTGTTCTGCACACTCATTAATGATTTTGAAACTGCTTACCAATGATGGCGGTACGGCCAAACACGCTCACAGCACCGGCAATCTTATACCCAGTATTACAACTGCGGAGAGTTTGGTATCGTGATAATGCATCGTTAAGTGGAAGGAATAAGTTACTTTGATTCGCGTAAGTTCCCTACTTGTACTCAAGATAAATAACCCCTTACTCACCCTTATGCCGAATGTTTTCGTTCTTCCTAACAGATAGATTATGTTCGCGACCAGCGCATAACGGCAACAGAGATACCAGAACGTTGATATTCGAAGTTTATTCCTCCATATATATCGCACTTCCATTGGAAATGTAAGTGCGTAGTCGTAGTAAAGCAAGGCTAAAAGATATGTGAGTGAGTTTATACAGTGGGGTGTAAGTAGACAACTCACCTAGGCTGGCGTATTGGATATTAAGCTCCAATCTACAATAGACGTTAAGATTGCTAAGGGGCTACAGTACAACACCAACTCACCGGGAGAGAACGCCATCCATGTCAAGGAGGCCGTAGGAATCCATCATGAATCAAAGGATTATAAAAAGGACTTTCCCAGGGAGCAAGTATGTTCAGGACCCAGGCAAGCGATCTCTTGGCAAGAGATATGTACGTGTGTGCGGGGGTGCTTTTGAAGGATAACGCCCTGGCAGTAAATCTGACAGCTAAGTAAGTCATGGCGTGCCGATATCTCTCGGCGAGTTCTGTCACATCATGTCAGAGCTTTCCTTGATCTCTGCAACAATCAAGACATACATGTATATATATACTGCACCGACTTCAGGAACGCTATAGCCTAAACACACCTTAGATCTTGTTGGTACATAACTGCATACACTAGTGTACGGGCTTGGTACGGGTATCGTGACATCCATACGCCCATTCAAGGCCAAATCAGCAATGATGGAGTGTTCATTGACGCCGAACGCCTGCTTGTGTGCTAAAATAGATGGAGGCACGTTCGTGGCCAATGCTATATTCAGAACCTGGGAAAATTCCTCACCGGCAAAGAGACAAGTACATCATCTAGTGAGTTGTGCAGTAATTAAGCCCACGGGATACTATATGGCATCATGAAGGTGCTCTAATTAAATTTAAATAGCAGAAACACATGGTTAACTCACAAGTGTACAAAATAATCACATTTCTTCGTGGAAGTGACAGATGCATTGAGATAGGCTGAAATCACCGAGACAGATTGGATGCCATATTCGCCGCTATTGATACTATCAAATGCTGAAATAGTGTTTCATGAGCCCTCAGCGATCAGCCATCAAATCAGCATTCAGACCAGAGGTTGTTTATTGCAAGAGCCACACGCAAATCGGCTTATCCCTAAAGCCAAACAATAAGCTAAAGCCACAGGCCCACAGCTCAAAGAAAGCGACGTGCCTAGCTCTGGTTCGAAGAAATCTAGGCACATTAGTATGTTATTGTCATTTTCCGTGTTTCGTTCACCTGGCAGAGCGCAATGATTCAATGAAGTTCCCTATCAATGGTTTTTGGCCTTCAAGGAATAACCCATGGCTTAGGTGTAAAAAACGCAGAAACGACCACGATTCCAGAGTATAATCTTTTGGCACTACAAGGATAATAGCTGTAATAGGTTGGTAATCAGATACCTCATCAATGTCTGGACGCCAGAACTGACTTGCTTGTTTAAGTATACTTCTCCATATTCCGTGTTGAAAACACGAGCACGAGGCCAGAGAAATTAGGCAATGTTCGAGTACTTGTTATAGATGACAGTGGACCAACGATAGTAAGTAGAATTCGTTGAAATACGTACGTCAAGGAGATACGCTGCAGAATGCAACAGCCGGATTTTACGGCGCCGCTTGAACCTTATGTAACTAACGAACTCCTTGTACGGCGTGTCGGCAACTGCCATCTCTGTAGCGCCGTGCATACCCTGTCGCCTCGACCTATTTCTACTATTGACCATCTTATATCTGCATCTTACTTCCTTCGAGTCTATGAATGCATTCAACCATTTCAATCACAAAATAACCGCACAGCTCTCACACAAATTTGAAGCCGTGTTCGTCCAGCACCAGCCGTAGTTGAAGACCGTTCGCCTTCATGGATGATATCTTTTGGTGATGGTAGTGTTGAATGTAGACATAATCATAGGGTGGCATTGTGGTGGCAGTGGTGTGTTTCATCCACGTCTCATCTTCGAGAAGCGCTGACCGATCTGCCACAAGCACGCTCTCTTGCCAAACACAAACATTTGATAGCAACTAATCCTGCTCAGCCACTGGGGGCAGGGCATTCAGACTGCGGGGTCTGGTACTCCTGTATGCGCATGGTGCGTGGGTTGACTCCCCTGTCATTTCTCCCTCGTTATCTGCTATGATGAAACCAAGCAATTTCCTGACAGTCTGCGCATGTACCACCGAGCCGTGTTTATGAGCTCCCCGAGCTCACTAACCGCTGGTGGTCACAGGCCCCAACTATGGGAAAGGGCCGAATGACGGTTGTAATTTGCAATCGGAGCCTTCTGCTTCGTCCTTGGTTCATGTTATGAGCTCCGTTACTCATTCGTTTTCGAATACAGTGTAATGGTGGTCATTGAGACACTCGCGGTCCTTAGGACAAACGGTAATTCTGAGCCCAAATCTTATCCGAAGGACTTCATTTTCGGCACAGCTATAGAAATAGGACAAATACACATCGTATCAAAATTTCAGGTGAATCGGGGCATTCTGCCAGACTGTAGATCTCAATTACACCTTGAAATCAGATGTTTTTAGACATCATACTTTTCTTTCATAAGACCCTGCCCGATATATCACTCCTTTTGTCCCAACAATTAGATCAATTTAAAGCTGGTCCTTTTCCTTTAAATTGTACTTTGAATGGAGAAAATCCGAGTAAAATTGACTTCAGAAAAGGCGTGCTCGCGACGCGTCTTGGAAGCGTGACACCCTTTGTTGATTGATGGGCTGACGCAGAGGGATTACCTGTGAAAAACTTGCGTCAGAGGGGGTCATAAAGAAGAACATGCAAAAAAAACCAGGCTGGCCACGAAAACCCAAGCTTCCAGCCAACCTAGAGTCGGTGGTAGAGGAAGATGACGGTGAGGACGAAGAGGAGGTTGAGAACGAGATCGATTGATGGTGTGTGATAACGTTCGGCTTGACCTCGGCAAGCCAATTTGGGCTCTGTCACGGTTGTCCTAAGGACCGCGAAATGTGACATTTCAGTACTCCTACTTATATTCTATTTTATGAACACTTGCTTCACTGTTTCAGCTTAAACCCTTGTCTGTCATATACTCAGGAAGTTTGGACATAGTTCTATAAAAATTTTGAGGCTTAATTTGCGGGCACACCAGATAAAATGCTCAAATAGTAAATATTGTCTCAAGGACCACCATTACACTGTAGGTGCGCACACCTAACGGAGAACTATTTGAAACTCGCTTCGAAGGAAAGACCATACATTTCGTAAATTGACAATGCAACGCACAAATTAGTATCCCTCCGAGACTTAAATTAAATGCCAATTATCTACAAATACACAATAAATCCGGAAGATAATAAACCCTTGCACGAACAATGAGTGGGTATATCGTGTCCATCTCGTAAACAAAGCACTTCTACAGTCCAAGCATATGACATTGTTAGTCCGATTGCGAAGTGTTCCGTACATAATGGACATTGGTTGGACAGAGCCGCATTCACGACGCAGTCAGTGTAAATCGATCGACGCCCCTACCAGGTCTGGCTTCATTTTGATAGGGTTTCTTGTCTCTGTTGTCCGTCCAAGAAGAGCAGGTGGTGAAGGTTGAGCGTCCACTGCTCAGGCACCGACGGGAGACACCCTGGAGAAAAACGTGAACATTAGTTGTTGGGATACGAATAAGGCACGAAACCAAAATGAAAGACCACACACAATGCAAGCAATCCCACCCAGGTTCTGAATGTGCATCAGGGCGCTGCAGAGCCTGGTCCCATGCGTCCATATAGAACCACCTCGCGCTCTCCGTTTCCACCGTCTTGAGAGTCTGGCTCTCCTTCTCAATCGCATCTCGCCAGATGAGACTGTGCCGCTCAAAAAGGTCCCAGTCCCAACGCAGCTTGCCTAGCTTCTCGTCCTCCGTCGACGCCGCGGCGAGCAGACGCTCGATGCCATTGCGTTCAGCTTCGTGCGCGGCCGTGCGGTTGGCATATGGCGCGGAGTGGGCGCTACATACAGGATGCCCGGGCCCAGTGGCGCGGTAGTAAATAGATAGCTGCGGGATGGGGGATAGGCGGCCCATGATGCGTTTAAGCTTAAAGCCACGAAGATGAGATGGAGGATAGGATATGAGAAGGAACGAAACACACCATCTGTCGGTAAGTCTCTGTCACGCGATCTTGTTCCAGCTCGTTGGAATCACCTTTTGGGAGCATGGAGAGTTCGTGCCGAGACCACTAGGCGCGTCCCCGTCAACAGCGGCACAGATAGAGAATGTAAGGTCAACTTACATGAGCACCCGCATTCATGACCAGAACAGTTTCCTCTGTCACGCTGTCCTCCTCTCCCTTCCTCGCCTTCGCGGCAGCCTTGATGAACGCCTCCCACCCATCGACCCGTTGGAAATCGTGGTACCAATGGTAGTCTTTCGGCGCTCCCAACACCTCAGTGATCTCCCGGATCTCTCGCTCCCCGATGAGCATATGTTCCTCGAGGAAGCTGAAGACCGGCCGTTGAAGACGCGATGCAGGGATTCCTGCGCGCTCGATGATATGGTGGGCGAGGGGCGTGTCGTTCCGCAAGATGTGCTGGTGCACGTTCTTGTGGTTGTACAGCGGGAGATGCTCGGGGTCTTCATGGAAATGAATGCCCGTCCGGCGAAGAGCGTAGCCAAGCGCGTGGAAGTGCTGCTCCGTTATCGAATCTGACCATCCTGTCAGCACTGGTATCTATGGGATCACAAAGGTGAAAAAACGTACCACCCAGTAATATTACGCCACCTGGGCTCTTCAACATCCGCACCATGAACTCCTCTGGGTCCCACTCACGCATCTTTCCACGCGCAGGCTCCCAAACCCAGTTCATAACCTCGACCAGACGCTTGCCCCTTGCCACGCGCTCCTCCTCCTCCGAACGCAAATTTCCAGACGGGTCCGCGGTTTTGCACCCGTGCCATATAGGCTCCTGAGGATTCGAATAGGCCGCCTGAAGGTCGTCTAACGATGCGAATGCGGGGTCGCGCGGCTTCCAGTGACCAGCGGCACACTCCTCTGGCTGGCACCAAGGCGAAAGGGGCTTTTGCTTCCAAGACTCAGGATAGAGAGGAATAGACGCCAGCTTGCTGCTAGCGAAGGGGTTCCATAACTCTGAGAGCGACGATATAACGAAGAGCAGGACCGCGGCACATGCGATGTACCGTACTTGCTTGTTCCTTTTCATCGTCTGTGTTGACACTCTCAAGCCTTGAAGAGACCGTAATAGGATACGGAGTGGACCAGAGGAGCGGTGGGAGGGCCGCCACCCAGGGATCTTCCGATTTTACGTATGTTGGGAAAATTATAATGATGGCGCGAACACCGCTCAACACCCCTTCCGCTGAGGCACATTCCGGCTGACGGCACGCATGCATCATTTGTTTGAGACAGGGGACGACAGGGGCTTGTTGACAGCAAGTAGAGGGTAAAAATAAGCAATCTCTTCAATATCGGCGATTGGCTTTGACAATGGGAAGACCTGCAGACTTGAAGTGAATTGAGAGGAAAGTAGAAATAAGCTCTCATCAAACCTTTGATGCCGGCAAGATGCGAGTTATCTGTATAATCAGCTACGGGTGCCGGGTTCATAACGGCCCGGGAGCCGTTTTCTATTAAGCAGTCAGTGAAAGAACTCTCGAATCTCATGTCTTTATCAAGTTTCCTATCAAGTGTCAATATTCGCCAAGTGTCCGCCTCACCGACGTTTGTGACAATTTCGTTGGCATGTAGGAGATATCAATGAGTCATACATGTTGTACAGCTCAAGAAGATGGCTGAGGTTAGGTGTAGGGCAAGTTGTGCAGACAAACAAGTACAATTACCTGCACAAACTTTCCATTCCCTTTGCAGCCTGCCCCATGTCCTCATCGTCTCCGACCGTAGACCCATCCTCCGATGCTTCATCCTCCGCAGAAAGCTCGAGGGGTAAAATCCAAACGTGGCTTCCAATATCTGCTGTAATTATCCTTCGTATCCAGAAGATGTTTAATACTGACAAGGCCGTCTTTTCTCTACAGTTCGTCGGAACCTCGCTAGCCCTAGCGATCCCACTCATCATGATACGCAGACAGCGAGCTACAGCTCTGCGAAGCGCGCTGAAAGATTCTACAGCACCCCCGCGTCGTGCTGGAGCGGCACAAGGGCAGCATGTCCCAGGACGCGCGCCATCGCCGCCGATGCACGGCAAGAAGCCTAAGGACGAGTCCCCTGATTTCTCGTCGCCTGGAACGGGGGAGCTGCTTTCGGCGATCTCGCGGGTTGACTTTAGCACAGCCATATATGCTGGAAAGGCGTTCGCTATCGCCACGGGACTTGTGACGGTGTTCGGCGTTGGGTTGACGTGGGCAGTGAAGACGTCGATGGGGGTGCAGGATGTACGCCATGCTATACATAAATGCTCTCTCCTTCTACTGATTCTCTTGCCTTGGTCCTTGTAGGCTCGCGAATTCGGCCATCGCATGCGTATGGCGCTTTGGAGCGCGCTGCCCAGTCTGACTTCGCGGATACACCGACCCCCGGAGACTGAGGAAGAGCGCAAGGGCTTGAAGCTCATTGCAACGCCAGAATCGCTTGAGCATTGGACCTGGGAGGAGGCGGACAAACGCCTGCAGAAGGCGTATGAAGAGGGTGGGCTCCCACTATGGGCGCAGACGGCGATGAGGGAGATGGAGGCGGAGCTCAGAATCGAAAGGGCGCGAAGGCAGAGGGAGTATGAGGAGGCTGAAGCGTCAAAAGATCCAGAAGCTACGTGAGTTTATAAATTGGATGCGTTTTGTTTACACTTGCGGTATATAGAATTATAGAAGAAAATACACAACGGACGCTTGGATATGTACTCGTTTTACCAGGCTTTAGGCAAGTCTTGGACGTTTGGTATCCAATCGCATATGGCGTTTTGAGATGTGATTCCACAGAAATAGCATATACATGTAATGCAGCCGCTCTAGCCATTACGCCTTGGATAACGAACACATCCCGAGAGGTCCAAGAATCATTCGCCCATTATTGATATTAGAAGTGTTCGGAATAGGTCCAAAAAGAGATATAAGTATACCCTCCTTCATGGTGACTGAGACGACTGCTGCAATATTTACCGGTTGTGAGGAAGGGGAAACTCCTGGAACTCCGGAAAGATGCGTTGAAGACGGCCAGACAGACACGCGGAGAACGCGCCGATGGGGCTGATCCCCGAACACGCAAATTAAAAGGTCCCCTGTCATCCGGACAATTATATTTTTTGCTGCAGACACTACTTTCTGAAGGTGCTCTGCTTCAACTAGACGCGTTTTATAGATACCGATGCACCTCGCTACCATGCATATCGTAAGCAATGCAGATTGGTGTCATTCCTGTGAACATTGAGGAAACCGTGTCACGCTCGATGTCGCTGCGTGACACGTCGCGCTCAAGTTGCGAGAACACCTCCACAAAGGTCATATTTTACAACTTACTTACCAAGTAATCGAAGGAAATAGCCATTGACCATATTTCATATCAGAAATGATTCCTTAGCAAGCGAAATGGAAGCTTGAAGGAAAACTTAGTTGTTTTTAGAGTGATTTGTGATTTTTTCAGACTATTTGTATCAGATATAGTGTACTACCACTGAATGGCACACCAGAGTGAAATTCACATCATATAGACACAAGAATAAAATTCAAATTATACTGTGCGGTTTTAGACTGGATTAAGAGTAAACGGAATGTTTTTTACGGGGAAACGGCCAAAATTAAGAGTAGATATGCTGTCAAAGTTTTAGTGTGGCCAAAACAGCCAAAAGTGATGAAATAACACAGTGTGACATTTGTGTGGCAACCACATACAGCTTCATTAACGACTGCGGCTCAAAACTATCTCAGCACTACCGTCTTTGTAAACCATGTTCCTCCAAGATCTTCATCATCAAGTCCTTGACCATCCATCCTGTTGGAATAATTACGAGCTTGCCGTGTATCCCGAATTGAAATTAAGAAAGGTGCGGCGCAGTACGTCGCTCATCTCAGTTCCTATGTTTGTTTTATATTTCATACTCAGTTTTGCTTCACTTATTTACTTATAAATGACGTAGTTTACAGTTTGTATTTTCGCCCGTTTAACCCTTACAACACTAGGTCCCTTGCTGGGACGTTATTTTAACACATCCTCCCAATCACCAGCATCAACAACACTCCATCATAGCCAACTCTCCCTCTTCCACCTTCAAACTTAACATTAGCATTCACATTGACCCTCCCAGGAGTACTCTAAGACAATTCTCGATTCAAGGCGACCATAATAGTTTGTTTTAGGGGGGCTCTGGGTGTGGGTCTTACCATAAACTGGTGAGTGACTTTTCTGAGCCCAGCAGGTATTTTCCTAGTCTTGCTCATACTCATCGGCTGTGACAATTTCCTTCACCCTCGCTTCCCTGCCTTGACACATTTGGACAGTGCTTTGAAGGCTGTAGTGGAATTATATTAGGAAGCATAGGCCCAGAGAAGTCGTGTGTGGATTTTGTGGAAGGAAGATGGGTGAGTTGTGGGCTGTGTAGAATTATCAGGTTCGGTAAGTCACATCTTAACAAAGCACATCGTGCTCGTGTGCAAGAGCGTCAATCAGCTTGACTCTTTTAGAATATTATCTCAAATATGTAGGGCTATCGAAAGGTATAAAGATTTTTATCATAATAAGCTGTAGTAAGGACAAAAATTGAAGCACAGCCAAATTCAAATAATTTGCAGTAATTTGATTTATCTCCCTGGTTTCTGGTTTGTCTGGCGCAAAATCTGGTATATATGTAGATAATGACTAAGTGAATGAATCAGCAAAATCTTAGAATTTTCGGGTAAGATTTGAGCTCTTAAATGGTGATTGTGTCATTTCATAATAGTGTGTCATTCAGTGGTAGTACACTGTATCATTTACTGAAGTTTGCTATACATATAAGGCAATGGTGACGGTTATTGTGATAGCAGTGGTCGCGAGGAAATTTCAGAAGCTCTAAAGGGATACTGCATTGCCTTATTGAGTCTAGTCAGCTAGAATTTCCGTTCGCAATCTTTGTGCATTCTTCATGAATTATTTTGCGCAGACTTCTAATAGCCCCCGTTGTCTAATGGTTATGACGTCAGACTTCTACGTAGTTATGTGATCTGGAGGTTGCGGGTTCGAACCCCGCCGGGGGTTGGATTTCCTTTTCTCTCTTCTTTTCCTTCATATTCGACGTTAAATTAATGTGATGTTACAGCTGGTTTAAAAAGTAACACCCAATTTTATATGACTATTTTCGTCATCTGTGGGGCTATCCACCATTTGTTACACTTTTAATTTGCTTCGTTCTTCACCATTATCGCATATGAAGTTCAAATAACTTGTAATGCACTGTAGCGCTTCTTTAGAACGTATCCTCAAAATATAAAGACGAAAGGTGAACTTCTCGCAGCGGAATTCCATGTCTACTTAGGGGTGATTTCCAAGTTGTCCCAATTTAGTCATTACCACTCAGTGATACGTAGATGGTTTTGTAATTTCTGTCATTTCTTCGCTTTATCCTTTCAAATTCGGAAGGAATGATCTCATGGATATATAGAATAAGAATGTGCAAAATTATTGGAGCTTGACTGAAGTACAGCATTTAGAATTTCGTTGTACCAAATAACGGTGGATGACTGTACAGAGATTTGAATAAAATGAAGCAACCCCTTACAGAAATTTGAAGCAGATGAGAAATGGTCACGAGATCAGTAGCAATAAATCGTCCACAGCAGAGGTTGTACTTTCGAGACTTTTGACACCTCAATTAAGCCCCTCTTTTGAGATACCTCAGGTAGGACAGCGTTCAGGCATCATCCTCATCGCATATAATATCCCTTGACTTAAGGGTGTCCTATATATTAACGGCAGTGAGATCAGGATCGGAGCTAACGCATAGGCCGTAAACACGAATGCTCGTCGTTTCTAGCCTTATCGAACACACGATCTCGCAGAAAAGTCGCATGCGAGCACAGTAATCAGATAAGAAAAGTATGCAGTTCCAACCGTGGCGAGTGATTATATATACATCTAGGGATGCTTACTCCGACTCCCGAGGCTGTCGACAATTTATAAGCCGTATTTAAGAGGGGCGCATATATTCAGACAGGAATAATGAATGGACGACATCCATGCTATTCGACTTTCATTTTTAATAGCGTTTATATTTATCTTCGTGACAATGTAAAATTAATTTGTCGACGCTCTGATTATACAATGCTCAACTAAAACATATCCAAGGAGAACAATCATGTGAAGTCCAAACGCGGCGGTAGAACGGAAATTGGTATCCTGCGCATGCTCCCAACGCAAAAAATTCAATTTAGAAGATGAAGTAGGTGAAGAATGCTGACAAACCAAATCTATGCAACATTAACTGCTTCTTTAGTGTTCTCTATTGTGATCACTTCCGAGCTGTTATTTTTAGTGCTCCCTGGAGCTGATGCAGCATCTTTTTCATCCGGGTTCGAAGGTGACACGGGTGCTGCTGAACCAGGGATAGCTGGCTGGAACCAAAATACGGGATATCGACGTTGGATATTGTTTGTTAGAAGCGCAACAGCAAGAGCGAGTGAAGATGAGAGCAGGACAACCGGTAAATAATACCAGCCTAAATCGCGCAATTCTGTGTTCACTGCAGCTAGCAGAGCGGTGGCGCCTAATTCCAGTCAGTTTTGCGTCTAACTAAGGTAAAAAGTGCTGCTTACCTGCAGGCGGATGCGTTGTAGATGTTATTTGCATTAATACGACAGAAGTAGCACACGAGAGAGATCCAGCCAGCCAGATTAACTTTTGAAACCGTTCCTCCGTTGGCAGAAGATGGAAGAGTTTGGTAATGCAGACTCCCGTCAAGGCACCAACGAAGTGTCCTCCAAATAGAGCACGCGGTTGCGCTAATGGCGCTTCAACAGCCCCGTAAATTAGGACTGCGGTAGCTCCCTGAAGTGAAATTTTATCATCAGAGCTGAACTTAGTCAGAAAAATCTTTCACGTACATAGCTGGCTATAATCGAAGGAACACCCCTTTCGATAAAGTAGTGCGCTTGGCCAAAGACAGCCTGGATCAAAGAGATCCCGCAGAAAGCGCCGATGAATGACCAAAGCCATACGATGTAGTCAGCACGTTTTGGAGGAGGCCCAGCACGATAACCAAGCCAACGGCTGAACCACATAGGCAGACGACCAAGGCGATGCTGTAACCTAAGATCCGACATAAGGCTTTGGATTATTGAGGGGGTTGGGAGGTGGGTTAGGAGGGATTCGTCCTATTCATGCAGCTTCAAAAGCAGAAATATGACACCGTAAGAGAAGGCCATAGTCAACAGAAGCGTTCGGAGATCCCAAAATCTGAGATTGATCGCGTCATTGGCTGTTCACATCATTCTATACAGACTCAGCGAGGCTCAGCGCTCTTTGTTCCCGACCTTATCCGTGCTCTCCGAGCATTACTCTGACTTACAGCACAACCAGCACCACTGGTTTAGCGAGTCACACCCTGGAACGTATGTACATGTGTGAATCTATCATCCTTCAAAAAGGATCCGAGTTTTCCGTTCGTTTTTCCATGTGCCTTCACATCTAGATTGACAATAGCCACGTTACCAGTGATCGATGGAAGATCTTCAAATATAATGCCTCCTGAGTCAGAAACTATATCCATTCATCCAAATAGGACGTATTAATATCTGAATGCATATTGAGCTATCATCTCTACAACTCAATTTTCAACATTGACGTCAACTTTTCTGTTCATTGTGAGGTTTTATTCACTGATTTGTGCCTCCTATGAACAATTCTGGCGGAAGATTACACATCTCATCATTCATGCTGACAGATAATTCCGTGAAAAAGGTCCGAGTTTTCAATCTGAATCGCACATGGGTCATGCTGACACCTCCGGAAGAAAAGTGTGTACGGACTCTGGAGCAGATATCCGCTGTTTCTACTTGACATATGTCTGTTGAAGGAACCAGAACTATACGTCGAACCCTGGGTGAGCATTGAATTCAGTTGACTTCTCATTACAACTAATTATTACCGGAGTCACAGTTGATTCTGTTAGTTGTGCGTGTGTCTTTCTCTACAGACGTACGGTGTCTGCGAAAGAAACATCATCAAGTACACGAGGTGTCACGTAGAGCTGTCCGTAAATGACACTCCAAACGATCCGCTTAGAACGTTGCTTCTTGTGGATATTCCATTGACAGAAGCATTTCCTGGAGTCGTGCTTTACATTATAGCTCTGAAGTAGCGATGTGCGTGCTCGGCCTGAAAGCTCTAAGCCCACCAAGCCGAACCTTGAAAAGCCGAGCCCAGGCCGGGCCGTCACTTAGGCTTTTGAGGGCCCATGGCTCGGGCTTGGATTTTTGAAAGCCTTGAGCCCGGGCCTGAACCGCAGCTTTTGGTGAGTGAAAGGTTAGCACATCAGCGCCGTTTAAGACTATTCTTATGGACAGAAAATTTAAACTGGCAAGTTTGCAACCGAAAAGTTATGCTAAACTCATTGAAATGAACTCGGAATACATCCATATTGTGTCTGATATTGAGAAACCAATCAACGCACACCCAATTGGGGGCAGAATAAATCAAGAACAATAAATTTTATGTTGAACGCAAAGGAAATAAGTGCCGAGGGCTTCCGCGATGAAAATTTTGATGCCTGTACATGGTCACCATTTTCATACGCGAAGCCGCGGCCCAGGCCCAAGTGGAGCCTAAGCCTGCCCAAGCCTTTGGTCCGGGCTCGGGCTTGGATTTTAGCAAGCAAAAGCCGAGCCGGGCCCGCACATCACTACTCTGAAGTCCTCATAAGTTTGAAATTGCTCCAGCGAGTAAAATTAACTGGGTATCAGAGCATCATATTACACTTTATTGCTTGTAGTCAAGTTTCATTTCTTACTTAACTAATACCATGTAACAGCAATGGGCATGGCCCGCTCAGCGGCTCACATTGTGCAACTTCAGGCAGAGTATCAATCGAGCTTTGACATCATGCTTGTTAATACTACCATCAACCCACACATCTGTCAGGCCCCACCTTTCGGTCAGTCACAGAATGTCAAGGGCCAAAATGGTAAATATTCAAACTCCGACGACACCTCACCATCGCAACGCAACGATTCTACTAAACGGTGAGTACACTACGATAAAAATACGACTAAAGATAGTCATAAGATAGCACTACTATGTCTAATATGTGGATATATAAAAGTATAGGATACATATGAATTATCAAGTCCCTAAGTAAAACTACAAAATGGCTAAGATGGTGGATGTTGATTATCGTGATTGAACTGATCAAACTGCAGATTAGTAGTAGCAGGATAACGAGCGATACGATTTTGATGCTCATAGTGGTAGATTTGTTGATTATAGGGAGGATAATGATAAAAATTTGGCGGATAATAATAGGCCAATTGAAGCACGCGGTCGTAAATGATCTCATTGTGGCTGTGTTATTATTTTAATCTCCGACACGGCCTTGCTCGGCAAGCGTGACAAGCACACTTTTTTAGCCTTGGCATTGACTGCATTTTATTATTGGAATAGGTTAAGAATATCTATTAGAGCTAATAGTAAAAACATCTGGGGCGAACGGATGAGAAATGACCGAGATATGGAAAGTGACCGAAAAGTGGGGCCTGACCGATGTGTGGGTTGATGTTAGTATTTTGGACGGAAGCTCGAGCCTTGGTTAGCCTTACCGATGATTGTACTTTGCTATCCACCCTGTATACCTGGCATTTGATTGTAGATCGCTGCTATGACAGGGACTGCGCTCAAATACGAGCTGACATTATGGGGATATACATTATTTTCCAACGTTTGGAGCAGGTATTGGGAGCAGGTAAATTCGACAAGTTTAAAAGACGGCCATCTTCTAACGTTCCAACAGAATTCTTCACCAGCGCAGAAGAGTCAACCCTCCTTTCAGCATTCACTTTTCCAATGTCAAACTTCACTTCGTACAATGGAAGCACTATTTCTAGCTTCGCGCAAAGCTCCTCTCGATATTTTATTTCGACATTGACCTTATTCTCCTACAATGGGAATTTGGTTCCTAGCGTCATTCAAGTAATTATACTCCTAGCCTCCATTGTGTCGGCCTCCCTGTATCTTTTTTCTTGGCCGTTTTCACCTCGTCGGCTACATGATACCCATGGAAATCCTATCCCTCATGGGCCCGTCGGCTTGCCCATTGTTGGTATGCACATCAGTATCAGCTACTTTTTATACGATCTATATTGACCATTCACTAGGATCATTCCCGTTCCTCACGGATTATCCTGAATTAACACTCGATTATTGGGCTAAAAAATTTGGACCTCTGTATTCTATGTGGCTCGGAAGTCAACTTTTTGTGATCATCTCGGACCCTGAAATCGTTAAAGATCTAATGGTCACCAATGGCGCCATATTTTCCTCTCGCAAGGAGATGTTTTTGAAGTCGAAAATTATCTTCGCTGGGCGTGGTATCACCGCGACTCCATACAATGATCGATGGTAATATTTCCTAGTGTTAAAAACTCTGAAGCCTCTCGTGTTAATTATCCTTACTTCCTTAGGAGGAAGCACCGTCGTATTGCAAGCTACTGGCTGAATAAACAAGCTGTCGATGGATATACCCATGTCCTTGACTACGAAGCGACAATTCTGATCAAAGACTTGTACAAGTATGGCAAAGTTGGACAAGCTCCTGTCAACCCTCAGCCCCACGCCGGCCGCTGCTCACTTAACAATATGTTGACCATCGTATTTGGCACCCGTACTGATACTATCGAGCATCCGCTTGTCGGCGAGGCTCTGAGACTTTCGCGAGAATTTATGTATGTGAGATCTGTCAAGAAACCAATAACATGGAGCTGACCAAGATCAATTAACTTTCAGGAATTGCACTGGTCCAGTGTCAAATTTAGTTGACTTCATTCCCGTTTTGCAAAGCATTCCTCACTACATGATAACCCGGGCAACAAAGCTACACGAAGATTTGGTTGAAATTTACGGAGGCATGATTAACGATATTGATGCTCGTCTGAAAGCTGGAGATACAGTCCCGGACTGCCTGGTAAAGACCATGCTAATGTCTCGGGAAGAGGAGGATATAGATCATCTCGACATGGCCATTCTTTGTGCTGCGTTCATGATCGGCGGAGTAGAAACGGTTCGAGATTTCTGCTTATGAATGAAGAATTTTGCCAAGCTAAACGATATGTCATTTTTAGACGGCGTCAATTATGCAATGGTTTTCTGCACTTATTCCAGCTTACCCGGAAATTCAAGCCAGAGCACATGAAGAACTTGATCGCGTAGTTGGGCGTGATCGCCTGCCCACGGTTGAAGATGAGAAGAATTTACCGTACATTCATGCTATTATCAAAGTACGTCACCCATTCACTTGCCGTACGCCTAATCTATCTTTTAGTAACCATATTGTTACCCTATAGGAAGTAGAACGCTGTCACAACCCTTTCTGGCTTGGTACCCCTCATGTGAACACTCAGGACTTCACTTATCAGGGCAAATTTATTCCCAAAGATACAGTTCTGGTCTTGAATACGGTACGAAATTTGCAAGTTTATCCCATTTGAAATCTCAAGCTTTTTTCTTTTTGTAGTATACGATGCATCATGATCCACAAAGGCACTCTGATCCTCTCGCATTTAATGTATGGGTTTCTGTTAACTCCTGAGATCAGCCTAGTTCATCATCTGCATTCCTCAGCCTGATCGTTACATAAGCGACCGAACACTCTCCTCCGAGTCGGCAAATCTTGCAAACGCAATGGAGCGCGATCACTGGATGTTTGGAGTGGGGTGAGTCTTTTCGGCGGTTATATTCCATGTAAATACTGATTTCGCTTTATCCATTTCAGCCGTCGAATCTGTCCTGGTATGTGGGTAGCAGAGCGAGAGGTTTGGCTGGCAATTGCTCGTATGCTTTGGGCCTTCAGGATGGAGGAGATACCCGGCGAACCCATTGATTTGAAGGAATATGATGGCCTTTCCGGTCGATCTCCAGTTCCCTTCAGAGTTAAAATGATTCCCCGGCATGAAAAAGTTGCAGAAGTTCTCGGTATCTAGGAATATAGGACATTCCTACGTGCATCGCACCAGAATGCCTAGTCATTGTAGAATATTTTACTAAATTCTCATGCCCACTGGGCACCTATAGTAATAAAATAAGTTTCCTTTCTTCCGCTTGTAATCCTTGATTTCCATGGATTAGTCTTCTAGAGTCGATTAACCAAGGCCGCCGTGATTCGAATCGCCGAAATTCGAATCAGTGAGCGGTGCCGGTGAAGGTGAATCAGAATATGGTGATTACTACTATTTGCTTTTGGGAATGTAGCCAAACAAAGTGCGGAAGCGAGTGTCAAATTTTTTTGCCTCTAAAGCTTGCTGATGGTCCAATCTCGAACGGAAATTATGGAGCTTAAACAATCGTTCTGGCTCTTTCGAGACTATAGAATATATCTCCATCGGCATAACACGGCGTGCGCAGAATCTTTGGCTTGATGTGGCGATATCTCCTAACCTATGTCCATACTTATACGGTCACATCCCACTACGCCGGGCCCTTCGGGGCACATTCATCTATCAAGTAAAAATACCCGACATGCCCACCAGCAATCGCAAGATGTGTATTCAATGAGAATTTCTCTGTACGTGAGTCTACACTGCTATAGTTTTACGAGTTGAGTCGGGCAACTTATGAGGCTGCTATTAGTCTGAGGTGGCCGCTTGATTCCTGTGCTTCTGAAAGTCTTAGCCAGGAATACGCTCGTTAACGGTTTTCTTCACTGGAATCTGAATTTTTACAGGCTTAGTATTATTTGCTGATCCCAACCATATTCTTATCTACGAATAACGGCGTGTGGCACATCACCTACTAAAAACATGGGATTTCCTTAGCGTGATTACGAGTGAGGAGAAAGCTGTTGGTGGGGCAATATACATTTTCGGAACAGTTTCAAGGAGTCAGTGTAACAAGTGGGTGTGTACGCTGTGTAGATCTTCATTACGACGCCCTATGACGCTCTCAGCCGAGGCTTTCAGGACGGGACTACCGAACTGCACCGAAGCGCCCACAGTTTGCTTAGATCTCGATTCTTCTCCATCTCTCTCGGAGGGACAATTGACGCCACGTGACCACATTACTTATACACCCCTCAATTTGAACTGAGCGCCCATTCGATTCCCTTATTCTCGAATGGTTCATGTCCGAAGTTTGTGAGTTCCCATCTCTCTACCGCCTTCGGAGGCTATTCTCTCCCAGGCGTGACTCGACCAAGGAAATACTGTTCCAGTTCGTTGTTGCCAGTGTATACTCAAGTAGCCGAGCATGACCGCTGGCGTTTCACGAGAATTTCATGATCATGTATGAATCATATATAAGGTACGTGCACATTTCTTCTCATCTATTATCCTTGGTTTCGATATGCTTTCTCTTCTTATTTCCATTTCTTGCTCGTTAGCTTTCGTCACTTTTTCAGTTATCTATAGTAATCTTTCCGCTAAATTTCGCTCTCTTCCACCTGGTCCTAAAGGAAACTTAATATCTGGCGTAACCCATCTAATCCCTAAATCGGAGCCATGGAAGACCTATGCAGCCTGGAGTAGTCATTGTGGAGGTGTGTTCCGCACACTCTTCAGTATTAGTTCTGCGAGCCTAACGGTCCCATGCAGAATCTATAATATCTTTCCGAGTTTATGATCGGATAATCATCGTATTAAATGATGTGAAGTCAATTAGAACTCTGCTGGAAAAGCGGGCACATATTTATTCCGATCGCCCTGTCTCATGGATGTACAACACCATCTGCGATCGAGGAAATGCAATTTTCAACATCTCTTCCCTCGACGAGCGGCACAAGCAATACCGAAAACTTCTGCAGAGTGGACTCGGTGTACGTGCCACAAGAGATTACTGGCCGCTTCTGCAGACGGAGATAGGGCACCTCATTGACGGACTGACAAAATCGCCGAAGAAGTACGAAAATCATATCCGAAGGTAAGTTCGTAACAGTCGTTTATCCCCGTTGCGATCGTCAGTCTAATCATTGCCGTTATCGACAGGAACGCTGCGGGGGTCATCATGAAAGCTGCCTTCGGTTATACCGTCACCGAGGACGATAATTTCATCAAGGTCGCGGATGAGGCTTCTAAAATCTCTGGGTGGGCAACCTCTCCTGGGAGATGGTTAGTCGATTATTTCCCTCTCGGTGCGTTATAATCACATGCCGAGTTCGTACTCACTGATTATTTGTATGCAGTGCGTTTCGTTCCATCCTCTTTCCCAGGGGCAGGCTGGAAACGTCAAGGGGAAGCATGGCGCGACAGGCTGAGGTACCTATCTGATGTCCCGCACCAATGGGTTAAAGACCAGATGGTACGTTGTTGCATATTTCAGCATGTTAACCTCCGTTATTAAACAATCTTCCTCTTTTCGATTTTTAGGCATCGGGAAACTACACAGAATCTTTTACTTCACAGCTCCTACGTCCGGATGGACATACTTTTGTCGATGCAGAGCAGGAGGACATCATCAAATGGTGCGCGGGAGGGTTATATGCAGGTGCTGGAGATACGGTAAAGCGCAGCACCACTGTCGTTTCCCAACTCAGTTGTTTCTAACCACGCTTATTTACAGACTGTTTCAGCTCTTCTATCGTTCATACTCCTCATGGCCGTTCATCCGGACGTTCAACGGCGCGCTCAAACCGAGATCGACGAGAATATTGGCATAGATCAACTTCCTGATCCATCTGAGATTGGTCATCTTCCCTACCTGAATGCTGTGCTGAAAGAAGTTCTCCGCTATGCCCCGGTGGGTAACTTAGGTATGTTTAATTATTCAGTGAGGCACGGTATGTTTCGGCGTTGTAATGACAGATTGTGCCATTAGCACTTGCCCATCGAGTAATCGAGGATGACGAGTATGCAGGATATCGGATTCCTAAGAATACAACTATTATGCCGAATGTGTGGTATGTGCTTTTTATATTGACTCATCTTCACTAGTTATTAATCATGTACTATAGGGCAGTCATGCATGACGAAACCATGTATCCTGACTCTTTTGTGTTTAACCCTGATCGATTTGACATTACTGCGGATCCGGGAAAACAAGTCCAAGAAGATCCGAGACAGTTCGCTTTTGGATTTGGAAAGCGCGCATGCCCTGGTCAGTAGTCTATTTCTTTCTTTTAAGCAGTCAATTCTAATAACTCTACAGGTATTTACTTTGCTGAGACCACCATGTTATTGACCATGGCTACTATTCTATCCAAATTCGATGTTTCGCTTCCTCCAAATACAGTGGCGCCTAAGATTGAGTTCACTACCGGGATCACCAGGTTCGTATGCCGTCGGTCTCTATCCCCGTTTGTCTGGTTCTGAATACTGACACTCACGTTATTGCAGTCACATCAAAACTTTCGACCTTGAAATAACTCCGCGCTTTTTCCGCGTTTGATACCTACGTCCAGGCTGTGATAAATCACAACGTAAGGTGGATTTTTATCATAGAATACTCTTGAAAGCTTCTCCATACTGTAGCAATTAGTCATCCGGCGAAATAAGTCGCGACCATATTACTTATTATCACTTTATATTCAACTTTGTATAGTATCATAGGTATCCGGACCTTAGAGCTTTGAGCGTAGCATTGAATTTATATTTTGACTCTTGACATTGGGCGCTGAGATTAGATGCGTAGTAAGTACACCAGTCGACCAGTTGCAGAGCCTGTCTCAGCCGCGCGAGAAGTCCGTTTTAACTGTGTGCAGAGCTCACCGGGGCTTGTGTCAAATATGTGTTATATATAGCGTTGATTATTGACTGAGAGAAGTTCACTGGAATGCCCGATAACGAAACTTGGATCCGAGTATAACTCAACGCGAATTAAAGGGATGAAAGTACGAAACGTGTGATCTATACTTCAACTTACAAAGCCCCGAGTCAGTAATGACTATCGCTCATTATGCATCTTCTGAAACATACTCTTTCACCTATGACTAAAATCTTCCCTCCAAGATACGATGGTTTGATTTTTATTATTATTGCAAGCAAAGTTGAGGGGCCGGATATAGTCCGGGATGCCAGAGCGGCGGCCGGGAATGGATTGAGTGACCGAAACTGACGCGGTCTGTCACGGTCACTGCTGTTCGCTGGTTGACCAACAACGCTCACAACACTTACAGCTTCGTTGCACATCTTTCTTGACGACTGCTAACTGCTTTTCCTTCTCTCTGTGCAAAGCTTATGGACTGCAAGATCTGTGAGCTCAAACAGCGTCAATTCTTCTGCGAAAACTGCTTGAGAATCCAGTAATGCTCCTATGAATTAGTGATAAATTTCGCATTGCTGATCAGTGGTGGCTCCTCTCAGTTTGCGCGATTTTCGACATCAAACCCAACATTTTTCCGCTGACAGGGATGAACAAGTGGCCAAAGCCGTAAAGGCACTAGAGACCATCGACGGCTCGCGCATCGCCCGTGCAAATGTGGCAGACTGCCAGGGCAGACTTCAGGAGCTGATGGGCGGCCTGGCGAAATTGAGAAAAGAGAATGATAAAAGTATGCACTAACATATCTTATTGATCTTCGAATAGCTGACTTTATCCTATTCCAGAGCGCGATCGCCTACGTACGCTGCGCGAGACGCTCGCCTCTCGCAGACGCACCCTGTCTGCGGCGAAACTGTTGCCACATCCCTCTGCCTCCTCGAGCTACACCATCACTCGCGAGGCGCAGGAACTAACCTCTTTGTCGGCCACTATCACGCGTGCACGTGCGGGACTCGTTAACGAACTCGTGGAAGTCTTCCACGTTGTCGAAGTGGGTGGTAGGCCGCCCATCGGTGGTAAAGCCGGCTCTAAAGGCGAATGGACCATCGGGGACCTTATATTGCCTGTTCCTGGGGATATACGGAGTGAGTGTCGTCGTCTTGGTTACATCTATGTTTTCGGGTTCCGTTTCTGCTTCAAGCTCATAGCGCTTATGCTACGTGGGTGAGACCCGGGAAGCGCGAATATTCTTTGCGGGCATCCTATGCTGCGATTTTCACTGGATTTGTGGCGTGGAGATAAATCCTCCGGGGAAGCGAACTTTTCGCGGTGACATATCTCATGTCTAAATATACGACCACCAACAATGACCGGCGTGACCGGAATTTAGAGTGTCCAGCTATCCTTGCTTAATGTGCTATGCGTTCGGGAGGAACATTTTGCGCTTGCCCACAACAGCCCTACTTCGAAGAAATCTATCTGATCGAGATGCTATTCGCTGAATTTGCTGCGATGGACGTATAGCTGTGAGCTTGTTGCGGAGTCACGAAAGTTCCACAGGTCCCTCAGTTGTTAATTCGGCTGTGCACGCCCGAATGCCATTTGGTACAACTTTGCATCTTGCGGAGTACTGCTATGTAGCTGTCGCATCGTTTCTACCATCTGTTTCGTCATGCAGCCCAAGTTCTTGCAATACTGGGATATTTTTACCCGAGCACCTATTCTATTCTCTTTTCCCCATTTCTTCTCGCTTTTCAGATCTAGAATCATCTTTTACTGACTTATTTCTCCAGGATACCCTCCAGATCATATTAATGCTGTTCTTCGGCACACGCTGCATTTTCTATCGCTACTGACATTCTATCTCGGCGTGAAGCTCCCTTTCGAAGTTATGTGGACGGGAATAAAGCTTGGAGTCGGACAACCTTGGATCGGCGCTGGGAGAGGCGGAGAGGCCGGTGGGTGGTCAAAGTAGGTTCCCCAAAGCTACTCTGCACTTTCTCGAGCTTTTCAAACTGATGTAAATACATTGCAGATGGCACACGAGACATCCGCTGCACGTGTCCTCCGCGGCACCACCTAGCTCGCCAACTTCTCCGTCATCCCCATCGTCTACCTCGGCGATTCCGCATTCCGCGATGACTAGAGCAAAGTCTGAGGTGCCTCAAACGTTCGCCAGTACACCCGTAGCTGAATCCTTCACCGAGGAATCGACGCGGGACAAGACTTCTTCTTTCACCACGGCTTTCGCCATGCTTTTATATAACGTATGCTACCTTGCATACACGCAGAGCGTCGATATACCCCTGAGCCAGGCGGGCGATGTACTGAGCAACTTATGGTCTGTGTGCTGCAGTGCCGAACTGGGAAAGTATGCCTGTTCCCAATCCCTTCTAATATACCATCTATATACTGAAGTTACTGTGCAGAAAGTCACATGAGACGACCCCGCTGCTCGGACCTCCCACTCCTATAGCATTCACGTTGGACTTTGCACAGCTTTTACAGGCGACGGCTGCAAACCCCGCTCGGCGTCCTATCCCACGCCGGCCGGAAAAAAGTAAGAGATCTAATACGGCGCCCATGAAGCAGGGGCGAATTGCTGAGGAGGACGATGGATGGGATTTGATCGGTGAAGACGACAGTTTTTCTTGACCGGAATGCGGTGGGACACGGGCTGGAGAGAAAGGGTATAACCCACGTTCCGGCTGAGGCGGGAGGGTGTGATGGGCGCTCTCCTTGGGCGAGTTTGTGGGGAAGGTAAGTGTGTGGGGTTGAAAGGGAGTGATAGATGAGAAAGCATTCGGTCTTGTATAACTGCTTTTTGTGCTTTGATACGTACTTTTTTGTAGCTGTAGTCTCTCGGATGCATAAATATAATAGAAGGTGTATATACATATAATAACTATTTCGTTCATGATGGATTCGTACTAGTCGCGGACGTCAATCATGTTAAATCTAAGTTATATCTGGCATGCTTCCAACCAGCCAGTACCTGCACTTCCCTCTTGATCTCCCCCACCTCGTCTACAAGCTGTCGAAGAAAGCTCATGACCTCTAGCCCCCGCTCCATCGATTCCATGTGCTCAGATTTTGCTGTATCCACGTTCACGTCCTCGCCGTCCGCCACCGGCGGAGAAACGGGGATGCCAAACTCCTCAGGCCCTTCCGTGTCCGTGTCCGTCTCATCTGAGTCTGGATCCTCCCTCGCTGGCCCTACATCCAAATTCTGTGAATTCGACTTGGTATTCTTTGAGCTCGAACTGATGCCCTTTGAGCTTGAACCAGTGTTCTTCCTCGAAGACCCTGCCTCCGTACCCGTCGTCCTCTCTTCGATTGGGCTTTTATTCCCAACAGCACTAGCAGTGTTTCCCGACCTCCCGCATTAGCTTTGTCGCCCATATGGAGTATAGCTTTTGCTTGGGCAAGAAGTAAGGCGTGCACTTGATCCCTTAGGATTTACAGTACTTGCAGGAGCATCCAGGACGCAGGGGAAGAGGGGAAGAGGTAGCATTACGGGGTAGGCGGGGTGCTACTTCTTTGAACTCCCTTTTCTTCTATCTGTTATCGACGCTGACGCTGCTCCTTCTCCTTCTCCTTCCTGTGCGCCGCTATCATTTCTTCTTCCTCTGCCTTGCGCATCTGCCTCTCCAGCGCTACCTTCTCTCTTTCTATTGCATGAAGTCTCTGACAGATGTCTCTGCTGCTATGAGCGGAAGGCATGGAGGCCATAGCAGCGGATCGTGCCAGTAAGAGGGCGTTGTAGTATGATCGTTGTGCGGGGAGACCCCCAAGCTTGAGACGGAACCAATGACAATCAAAAGCGTCCAAGGATGTGTGGGCGCTCGTTCCTAAGGGTCGTTCGAACTACAGAATCGATACGGCGACTTCAAGTGGTCGTGGGCTGAAACGCCTGCTGCGGTAGCTTAATTCTCGTCCGTGCAACCATATGCGGGTTGTTTTGCCCATACTTTGGTTGGTTCGGTATGACGGACACTTCCCAGCAGCCAATACACCTATGTTGTTTTCACTAGAACGACTCATCAATCGCAGAACCACCTCGAGCATCGAGCTAGACATTCGCTTTTTGTTATCCTGATTTAGATATGAGACCTAGAACCATGTGACATGAGCAAGAGCTGTAACATACTATTTGCAATAAAGAGAACGAGGATCTCCTGGACTCTTCCATCCTGTGAGTAATTATCTGCGACGCTACGTCTCGGTTGGGAATATCAAGGACGAAGATCGACTGGAAAGCGAAAGCCCCAGAAAGCGAAGCAGTAGCCTTGCCTCAATAAAAACATCGCAGTCGAGCGCAACTACGTGTGGGCTCGAGGAGCTTGGCGACAGTCGAACTGGGACACGTCACGAAGCTAGTGAGGCATTCTTCATCCTACAGTGTCGGCGGCCGACGCAGGTGAGGGCCTGGTATGAGACATGCCCTTGTGGTCTTAGTTGCAGGAGATGGCGGATATCTAAGGTTCTGAAACTAACTAGGCATTGAAAAGCGCTGGCAGAGGGGCGGGACAACGACTATGATATGAACGAATTACTGTTCGACGACGACATTCTATCGCTTGCTATAACGAGAATCCCTGCCTGACGGTGCTCGAAGAGATGCTATCCCGTTACCAGAACGTAAAGTGCTGCCAATGGCGCAGCCACGATGAGCAGAAGCTACTGCTCGTTGAAGATCAATGATCGAACGGAGACAAGATGATATAGATTGACGAGTAATGATTGGGAACCTGCAGAGAATGGAGGTCATAGAACGAGGCTGTCCGAAATCTAACCGATGGCGACATGTCGTTCCAATCCCAAAAACGACATAGGAGAGTCCGATCAGAAACGACTAGTCAGAGTCGGTAGGAATCAGGTAAAGGACTGCACGACTACAGTTTATCCAGATTTGGCGGATAGTCTCGGTGAGGGTACTGGTAGAGATGCAAATAGAGAACGTCTATGCAGATTGAATCAGGGTTACATAAAACTGCAGAGGCCGACATCAAAAAACACTGGAGGGCGAGTCGAGCGAGATTGAGATGAGTGCCTCTAGGTAGAAAAGCAGGTTAGAACTACGAATCAAAAGAATAGGAAAACGAAAACGTACTTGTCGCCGATGATGAAATCGGTGCTCACTGTCAGCTTCCTCGTGCTCTTGCCCAGCGCCAGCACATCCTTTCTAACATCGAGCGCCTTCTCATGTTATGTTTGCAGTTGCTCCTCACTCTATCCAAGAGAATCTTCTCCATCTCGATCCATCGTTCCACATGAAGCAAGAGGGAGGCACTTAGACGGCGGATGAAATCACTTCAATGTGCACTCTAGCCAACCCTTTCAAAATCTCATGGCGCCTCGCCTTAGCCGCACTAAACGGAGGCTCGCTACTACCCCATCGATTTGTTGACTATAGGCGTGAATCTCGTGTCAGTGCCAGATGAATTGCAGATCTTGGAAGTGAAGAACTTACTATAACCTGTAACCACGATGAGAGCCACAATTACTTTCAGCTCCTCTTCCTCGCAAGCGACCTCTTCCTCGCATACAACCTCTTCTTCGCATGCTATCTCTTACTTACATATGACCGCTTTCCTTGGACTGCTCCCTTATAGACTCGCCCAATTACTGGAACAGGTCATGTCTCGAGATCGCGGGGATGAACTTTCCCGAAAATAACTCTTGAAAGAGATCTAGGACCCCGGCTTATTTGTGCTCCGGTATCTGGTAGAAATATTGGCGATCAGGGCAAGATCAAGAGAGCTCAGAGAAGTGAATGACATACTCTACATCCCAGAACTGGGGTAGAAGAATGTAGATGTCAGATTGAGTCCGAGGTTTCCGAAACGTTACTGGAGATGCTGCACAAAGGGTGGCATACTAATATGTGACATGGTGTCGTGTGTCCAAGGCCGAATACCCCCACCGTGGGCGAACGTTATCAAGATAGTAGCATGCAAATATAGTGGCTTGAGGAAATGGTGTGAAAATCTATGCGGGTTCATCAGCGATCAATCAAGCAACTAGATGAGAAGAGGCATACATCTTTCAAGGCGAGGACCATTCAAACTTCAGCTACCAGCCCGCAATGGCTGTCATTAGACTTCTTCAGCTAATTCTGCTCTTGTGTTTCAGGATGCAGTGTAAACGTAGCTCTGGTGCACGAGTATGGCAACAGATTGAGCGTAGTCTTGAACTGTGTTGAGTGCAGAAGGTAAGTTCGCAAGGATAGTAGTTTTGGAGAAACTTTAGAAAGGGTGCACACTAAGCGGATCTTCAGCAAAATGTTGATCACCCTTCAAATCGGTATCTTGCAGGCAAGTATTCGAGGGAAATTTCGATGCGTGTTCATACGAGAGCGAATGAGCATTATGCAGTAGTCGACATGCAATTGGAGCCGCCTGGGAATAAGATTCTATGCTGAAGACAAGGTAAGCTATACTAGAAGACCGCAGGGAGCACTTCAACGCGCACCATGTTTCCATGCAGGTTAATTATTGGCGATTATTCTCGATAGATGAGAGCGACTGCCGCTGCTCGTCCGATGTCGTGGTCAATGTTCAAGTTGACTTGGGTGGTGGGAAAGTGCCAGGTGCCTTCAATGCGTTTCCGGGCCGGAATTGCTAACGCCAAAGTGTTGAGTAACTCGAGTACGATCGATTCTTCTATCCTTCCATGCAAACGGACAATACTTTCATTGGCAATAAGACTACGGTATGCTCTCAATAATACTTTATTGCTACACAGTCAAGCCCTTTACTCCGGCTAACCATACTATTCACCCTCACCTCTTGCGGACCTCCCTTCTTCGCACTCGTGCCATTCTTGCCAGTCTTCGGACCTATCGTACTATGCCACATGGTCAATCACAGCCAAGACGACCACAAGGAGCAATCCATAAACCCTCCTCCAGCTATAGAGTGCAGAATGGCTGGCGCTGCCCTTCCTCTTTCCTCTCGCTGGGTAAATGGGAGGACGGATCGAGGTATATCGCGCTGCACGCTTCGGATACCTAGCGGAAGGGAAGAAGTACCAGGAGATAACACTCGATTCCAAATAGCGCGGCGCTGAGTAGTGTTCTCATGCTTGATACATCGCGTTCTGCGACGAGAACGGAAACCCAACAGCAATGACGTTGCGATATCACTCATCGAGGAATATAGCGTGGGTCCTGGGAGAGGAGGGATTCAAGGTATGAATGTCACTTTCGAGAAGGAAAGGATGTAGGAGGTGGCGTTCAAGTTCCAGTGATCACGTAGCAGGGGATCCACGTCCGGGGCCAAATATAACAACACACAGCAGCAGCCCGCATTCCGCGTTTCAACATTGCAGGCAAGATGGAACCCCGAGCTCATAAAAAGAGGATGAGATACCGAAAATTCAATTCCCGTCTTTTCAAAATCCCATTAGGAGCCCTCGGTTAAAAGAGACCAGCGACAGCGCCACTCGGAAGTGCGAAGCTTCTCTCTTGGTTCTTCGCGTTCGCACGAGATGCAAGGCTGTGTTTGTCGGCGCCAGTCCGAAGGATTGCTCGGGAATACGAACGATCGTTGAAGAAATAGCACACCAAAGAATAGGCTGTCTACATGGTTTTTCCGGCCCCACGTGACACCAATGGACAAGAGTGACTGGCAGGACGAAGAAATAATTGAACGAACATAAAGGAGAAGTAGATGATACTGCACCGCATCATGCCACGGACGTAGATGAGGCGTGCCATCATGTATAACGGGGTAACATTGTCAATGCCACTGGCGAAGGAATAGGCAGATAAAAGCTCGAGGAATGTTGAAAGATGAAGCAGCAGATGTAGAGCCACGTAAGCGCGCGCACAGGCGCGAAGAAGACACGAGCACAGTTCAAGGAGAACACCTGTGCACAAATGGGAAAACAAAAGACGTGTACACAACATACGCGTCGCGAATCCTTATGCACAGAAATGGGAAAGTAGGTCCTCGTGGAACAAGGTTGCCAGAACAAGAAAAAGAACGATGGACTTGATTGAGGGAAAGGGCACAGAGAAACGGTGAAGGAGATGGAGCGAAGGCAAGAGAAAAGGTAGATGCCCTGGACAACTGAAAAGAGGAAAGAGACGATGGACGAAGCAAAGGAAATGAAAAGAAGAACAGAAAGCAAAAAAGAACGGAACTCGAAACGAGAATCAAGGAAAATAGCCATACATGCCTCCGCTACGGCAATCAATTGGTTCCAGCAGCGCCCAGAATCCGCGTCATCTCCTCCTTCATCCACCCTTTTTGCGCCAAGTGAATCTCCTTCCAGAGCTGCTCGGCCTGCACGGATGTCTATCGGGGTTCCGATGTGGGGCGTGGACCCTAGTGCCAGAGAGTATTTGACATGTCGAGTCTAGATTCCCGCGAGCGCTTAGAGCTGATGAAGAGCTTGCTCCGGACGAGTGCGACGATGACAGGACACACCTGCCAACTTGAGGGAGGGGTGTACAGCGAGGCGGTGTTGGCATTGATGGCAGACGACTGCGGAATGCTGAGCAGTAAGTCATCATGATAAGACCGAATAAATAGGGTCAATAGACGTGTGCCTGCAGCGAATGAAGTCAGCATCATCGGCTTGCAGAGCCTTTGATAGATCAGAGGCTATAATCAACTAATAAGAGATGTGCGGACAGCTTCCAGCCGAAGAAGGGGAGGTGAGAAGCGCAAACCTACTGTGGTAACCGAGATGCAGGCTGGCGATGTTCGGGTGGGACTGAAGGAGCAGTGGCAGCGGCACAGAGAGAGGCGCTACCGGAGGTTGAATAAGCGTGTTTGAGCTGGGGGGAGGGGAGAAGGCGTTAGCGAGCAGATACACAGGCGGCAGGGGGGGAGAACGATGGGAATGAACCACCATAGCAGACACCAAAAGAGAACAAAGGGTATAGCTCCGGCTAACACAATTACAAGACACCAGATATGCGACGCTCACCTAACGGTAGACTAAATCGAAGCACCGCTCGCGGCTCGGCGTATGGAAGCACAAAGCCAACAGTCCCGAGGGCACGCCATGTTCCAGCAGCACTGGTAGGCTCATGTTCACATTCGACGTGGATGTATGGGATCGAGCGGGTACACACGTCTTCAAGTGCTGGGTCGTGCTCGGAGAGGGGGTCGTGCAGGTCGTGAGCGTCCCGAGCGTCGACTGTGACCAAGGGAAGGAAGTGTTACGGGACGTCGAGGCCCGTGACGGCAGACAACGAGGATGGCAGTGGCCTTACGAGACAACATAAAAGGCACAGAGAGGACTGGCGTCGGGCTGCCATTGCTCGCGGTGGTTGACGTCAACTCCAACGCACGTGCGAATTGGAGGGAAAGCCGGAATGCCGCCGGCCCCTTCATCATCGTCGGTCGACCAGAGAGTATAGCTACTTACGGTACCGTATTCGCAGCACAATTGAGGTGATCAATCGCAAAAGCGAAGAGGGCTTCTATATCTTCGTTGTTGTATTCAATCATCCGACGAGTGGTCAGCCAAGGTCCGTCTAAAACCTGCGCCCGAGCGATCGGTGTCAACGGCGATAACTGGACTTTCAACTCCATCAGGTTCCTACATTAACCCATGGGATATTTTACGGACATCATGGGTATACCATGACCAGTACTTGCAACTAGGTTCTACAGTGGATGTATACGATAAGTTGACGAAGTGATAGCTTCAAGATCGAACTGACAATTCAAAGGATACAAGATATATTTCTGGAACAGACTAAATGACTTAAAAAAAGAAGTCCAAAGTAAAGATAATCATGATAGATTATGCCGGATGGTAATATAGGAGCTCCTTCGACGCCTGGAATGCAGCCTCCGTCTCTGGCGGGAACTCCACCTCCTTCCATGCATCACATATGCGCTTTGTATATCCCACCCGTATGTTGCGCAGCGCATGAAGTTGCCAATGGCACGGTAACCACCCCGAATTCTCCCAATCGATGATCCCACTGAGCCTCCCGTCGCGAATAAGGATGTTCTGCAACCGCAAGTCGCGGTGAACCCACACGATGCGGTCGGCGGTGACTGCGCGCATTGCGTCGCCGTGTAGGGCCACGAACTCCTCTTCAGTCCATGGATTGTCCGACTCATTGCTGAGATTCGCTGACATAGAGAAATAACAGTTGAGAATGGAGGGGCACGGGCCCCAATAAGTGTCAAAGAAGGTTGCCGGGTCTGGGAGGCCGTTCCCACTCGCACTGAGCATCACTTTGCCAGCGTCGGCAGGGCTCTGCTTCAGCGTCCATAGACGATCCAAGACGGCGCGCACGTCATTCACAATTGCGCGTAGGTCGGGTTCCGAAATCTGGCGAATCTCGTGGTGGAGCAAATTGCCTGGTATACGTGACATGACGGTGTAGGTGTTTCCATCGATTGCAATGGAATCTAGAAGCCGTGGGATTGGGAGATCAAGGCCACTGGCATTAAGGAAGCGCAGGGCATCTGCCTCTGTAGAGAACACGCGGCTTTCGGTCTTCATCACCAAGGGGATACCAAACCGGAAAGCACGAATCCTATGATGGTCGGTGGGGACAGTGAGTGCGAAGTACACAAAAAGTCTAAGCCTTTTCAGAGATGACAAGAGAGACATGGGACAGATAGAGAGAGATGTAACCGTTGATTGGGGAGCTTGCTCTCCTACTGTTTCGCCGGAGCTCCCAGAAAGCGTAAGCATCGTCGCTCTCAGACAAGCAAAGTCAACCAATTTTGGAGCCGACTTATGGGACTAATACGAGGGTCTGAAAAAACCTAGAAATTAGAAGGAAACCACGAAATCGTAAAGATTTGAGCTTAATTGAACGATTTGTACGGATGCCGGGGCCGGAATGCCGCCAGACCCTTCATCGTCGACCATGACGAACATGTTCATCGATCGAATTCCATTAAACAGGCATTGAAGATAGCGCCCTAGAGTGCAGCCCCAAAAACTACTTACTCGAGCTCTTCGTCCTTGAACCAGCCTCGAACATCTGCACCCTACACCAAACGATGGAATCCTTCAATCCCATCGCCGTCATCTGCTTAAAACGCCGCATCCAATGGATAAAACGAGAACATGCTTGTTCTCTGGTCGCTCCGAGAGTGCTGCAATGCGTGGTGCAGTTTATCGGTGCCTATCCGATTTTCTTTGTTTGCGCGGCAACTCCGCGGGCACTTTCGAGGTGTAGGCGTCTCAGTGAAAACCAGGAGGCCATGAGCACAGTGTACTTCGGCTTTGGCTCCAGTACGTTCCCATATGAGCACTCCAAGGCTGCGAGATCCATGTTGTTTTCGGCGCATCGTGGTATTATCATTGAGAAGGGGAGTGATGATCGAGGAGATGAATAAAAGTGAGCATGTGAGCATGATAACCTATGCAGGCAGGGGGCCAATCCTGAGACGAGGAAAAAAGACTTACAAGGACCAGGAGCCGCACATCAGGATACAGGAAACCCACGACCGAGTCCAACAAGAGTCTCACTCGAGGGTCTTGACAGATCCCTCGGGGCAACACGTGCAGAACTCGCATTCCTATCCTCACTCCTGAGAGAGCGGCTAAGAGCAACACAAGAATGGGCCGTCCCGGCGGCTCGAGACCCCATGGTGCCGCTGTAATTGCACTAGAATCAACGTCTACGTATCGTCAAGACCAGCGGGATTGCCAATCCTCGATGAATTTAGCAAGAACACTTTCCTGCTCACAAAGACCTGGAGGCAACGGAGAACGACAAACGCCTGAAAGGGTACATTGTCCCGAGAGCTCGAGCCCCCGTGTCACAGAATCGTAGAAGAAACTCTATCGCTGGCATACCGCCCAGACCGGCGGACGTCTCACTCGGTAGGGTAGTGCTTATCCTTCAGGGTCTACGAGAGGCACCTGGTGTGGGTTCTGCGTCTCCTAGGCTCCAACATCTCTTAGGTGAGCGAGAATCCACATCCCAGGGCCCGGCAAGATCGTCAATCAAAGGAACGAAACTTCTGCCTCGACAAGCTGTGCAAGATCTGCGCAGCGAAAGCACTAGGAAACACCGGTCCAACCCGACAATGATGCTGCCGGAATCGCGCTGGGCCTAGTGTTGCCGCGGTTCGGTTCTGAACCATGGTTCGAACCTGAACCGATAGCGAACCGGACCTTAGTCCGGTTCAG
>JASFDE010000107.1:0-49757 GCA_036937135.1 Nidula niveotomentosa | reverse complement strand
AGATGAACGACGTACTGCGCCGCACCTTTCTTACTTCCATTCCGGGATACACGGCAAGCTCGTAATATTTCCAACATCACGTTATCGCCTACTTATCGCCTTCTAATTCTTCTTTCTCATTCTGTAGTATCAAGCCATCCTTTCTTCCGTTAGCAATTCCAGGTACATCCTACAGATTCGAGTCCGCTTGACATAAGATTCCGTCAGGTCAGGCAATCTTTTAGTTTATCACCTCTTCTGCCCACTGATGAGTTATAGGTGATCACTGCCATCAAAGCTTCGAAAGAGGGATACCCTCAGATTCTACAGAAATATCCAGTGTTGGTCCATCCGGAATGTTTGATCACGCGCAGGACTTCAATGTTGGTGGGAGTACGTTTAATAATGTCGCAAACGACGTGATAAGTACATACAAACCTCGTTCTCTCGGAATGCCTTAGTTTGACGTACACTCCTAGACAACAACGCACCGGTGACAAATCACAATTACAATACATTGTCCTCCAACCGTCAATCATCGTCTTACAGTGTATTAAAACAAAGCGCCGTGGTTGCAGGTAGTGCATTTACTGGTGCTTTGATTGGTGCAAGTTGGTCGTGTAAGTCGTGCACTAATTACTACACCTGCAAATAGATACTGAACCCCATTAACCATATTAGCAGGCTCCCGCGTTTCAAATTTACTAGAACTGGATAATGCAGCTGCCGTCCTTGGATTATCTGCTCCGCAGGTAAGATATACAGCTGAAGGACCTCACCAGAGTGTTATATGGACCGCTGTCGTCTTCAGTAAGTGCCAATGACCGCCTGTTATTGTCTCGCTCATTTTTATTTCAATGCCTAGTATCAGACATTGAATATGGGCGAGGACAAGCCAGGACGAAGGCTTCTGCGGTAAATATTGCTGCCTCCCAGGCGCTATGTCAGATTAGGGCGCAGCGTCGAACTTGAGATGCTATTTAGAGAATGGGCCATCGGTGTTTGATTCTTCGGTGGCTGAAAGTCTAGGATGTCGACGCGTTTTCAGATTTAGGATGTATACATTATGTGTATGTGTATGAGGACATCTTTCTATGTCATTGGCACGAGTTGCTCTGCTATGGGGTCATCTTGTGAAGTCACAAGGACCATTAATCACTCAAACTAAGGCATTAAAGCTCACTTTTTGCCCCTATTCCTGAGCCGAAGTACAGGTCAGAGCTTTGATATGCATGTAAATTTACAAGAGTCTCGAAAGTTTCAGCGTTAAATCGTCGGTGACTATGTGCGGTCCAAATTCTGAGTCATCTACAGTCGAACCTCCCTTAACCCCTACTCCTCTTCTGCCGTAATCCATAGCTTTGGGTGAATCCCAACTTGTCATGTTGTACCAAATTCAACCCCTCGTAACCCATAACCTCTCAAAACTCATAGCCTGGGGCATTTACTGAATGATATGGGTTAAGAAAGGTTCGACTGTACAACGGTGCGTGATCGTGAAGGAAATACGGCGAGGCAGTAGGAAGTGAGGAGTAGTGCATGAATCTGCTCTATAAAATAATCCCCAGAGCAAGAGGAATCTTGAAGGAAGTCTCAGAGAGATGCATGAAGGATACGAATTGTTATGTTGATGAAGCTGGAGCATCAAAGATAGGTGGAGATCAGACAGACATAAGGATGCATTGCCCTCTATGGATAGAAATCTATCTAAAAATTCAGGAGCCATGTAATCTTTTCTTCGTGTCGAAGAAAAAGAATAGTACCCAGAATTAGTGAGGTACGATCAAAATCATGAATGGAAGATATCATATGCTCATATAATGCGTCCAGCCGCGCATAAGGGTTCTGGTTTCCATGATGAACGATACTGACAACATCCAACCGCTTTGGGGGCGAGCAGGGGGAAATTCGATATACTTTATGGCCATTGCTGCTTGGCAGATATGAACCGTCGAGGCCGTTGACGATGATCAGGTCAGTATGGTCGTCATTCAGGGTAACAAAGAGGTTGAGGGGTGCGATGATTAGGTTTTTAGTTGCACTTCCAATGAGCGCGAACACATCTCAGCCAACATAGCGCCCTCCATCGCCACTCTTCGATTCTCCTCCTGCTGCCTTCTCAAGGCCGCTTCATACCCCTCGTACACCACCCTCCCTGAACGTTCACCGCCCTACTCGCCCTCATCGTCTACGAAATGTCTGATAGGCTCTTCGATTGTAGTTGCGGAGCTGGATTTGGCAGCTTTTGGTGCAGGACGAAAGTGTCGGTGAGTATGGAGCTGAAGAAGGTAATGTAGGTGTTGGCGTTGACGCTGGCGTTGACGGTGATTTCGAGGGCCGGAATGATGTTGATGCGGGGTTGACTCCCAAGCACTAGCACCCAGTCTTACGACCACACATGCGGCTTAACGCACGCCGGCTTTGACGAGCACATTCAGCTACGTCTCCTTCGGAGTGGATATAGATTCGCTTTCTCATCGCTACCTGAAGCGGCGGGAGAGAAGAAGAAGTAAAGAGGTGAAAGGACCTTGAGCGGTATTGGGAGGAAGAGGACATACATCACCGGCTGCTCGCCAGGAATGGGGTGTATATTTGGGCTTGATGTGTAATGGAATCAGGCGTGTCCTCAGATACGAGCAGCGCAGAGTGATGACTACCCAAGGACATCCGGGGTTACTTCCACTTCCATAAGGCGGAGATCTCCATTCACCGAGACCATCGTCCCTACTTTCACAACCTGTTCTATCTTCTCCCATAGCGTCAGCGCTGCATCACACACTTCCCAAGCTATCCGCACTGCATGCCCGCCGTCGTTGTCCAGGATGACATGTAGCTCACGATCTTCATCAGGAAAGATGGGTGGGTAAGGGCGTGAACTCAGTATTGGCGCTGGTGGACCTGCAGATATGTTAGGGATGGGAGGTAATTCACTATCGATGTTGGGCATGACGATTTCCGGACTCTTCCTCAGGCACTGGTATATACAGCGCAACGATACGCGTAATCGTCGTACAGCATGCTAACCGGAGCGTCGTTTGTAGTACATCCCTGCGGAGACAGAAGAAGAGGAGAACTACATCTGCGCGAGGACCTTGCACGGCGTCGGTAGGAAGGCGACTTGCACCACCAAATGGATGACGACGATAGGGAGTTGGTGAACATCCATATGAAAGGTAGGAGGAAAGAGGAAAGAGTACCTGGTACACTTATCAGGATGAGGACAGGGAGAATAAGAAGAAAGAAACGGCGTACAGAAAGATCCCGAGCCGGCCACATCGCTTCCCCTCTTTATCCTTCGTCTAATCCGTATTCAACACTCTGCCAATAGTATCCAACGTGCTGACAGCCAGCGATACGCTCACGAGACACTGGCATGATATTACTCTTCTGCGCCAGGCTTTTCATGGCAGGGACAGTATCCAGATTGGCCTTGAAGGGCTGGGTGGCTGAGGTGGCGCGTGAGGATACTGGATGGAGGGCTCAGCACTTGGAGGATTGCAGAGATTAATGGGTAGGGAGTAGACGATAGAGGGCAGAGATCGAAGGGGACAGGAGTAGGAGGGAGTGAGAGACGAGGATGCGGCGGTTGCATAGAATGGGTTCACTAGCTGCAAGATGCGGCGTTCCAGTGGGGCAGGGAGAGATGGCAGCGCCATAGGCAGAGCTGATACTCATGTGCACGCGTTGACACGAGCGCATCGACGCGCCTAAATATTCTTGAACCCATGGAGAGGAGAGAGGCTGCTGCTTGGAGAAAATCTGGGCGTCGACGATTGAGGTTGGATGACAGGGGTGCACGATTCGCTAATGGACCGCGAGAAGAGGCCATTGGGCTGGGCACCACATCTAACGAGTTCAGTCGGCAGTGTGAGCTCGGCGGGCGTAACGCGAACGATGAATTGGAAGATTTAGTCAGTGCCCATGCTTCCACGTGGAAATACGACTGCCTACTGTCACTAAAATATTCAGCCCATTAAAATCACTCTTCGTTGTCATCCGTCGGCGAAGTCGCGAGGTTGTACAGTGAGCAGCGCGATCATGCCGACGTGTAGCTGCCAGGTGTCTTCACGCCCTGAGGATATTGGATTCTGGAGAAATTGGTGTTATTTCAGGAAAACATTGAAACGATCGGCAGTGTGAGTGCAATTACGCCTCGGCCGACGTCGAAGACGATAGTGAGGATGTTGATTGCTGAAGATGAGAGAATAAAATAGGAACAAATATACAACAATACCACTATTTCTGTCGTGCTTTCTTTAGCTTTCGATTTTCGACCATTGAGTAAGTTGGCTACTAAGTCGGTCAAATCTTATTACATAGTCAATCAAGTGTGTAGACCGAATGTTGTTTCATATGAGCGTATCGTTAATCCAATATCATTTTATTTTGTAGAACTATCCATAGGCGCGCAGTGGCGTGTCGCGCGCCGCTGCATGCTTATGCACGTCTGCGGCTGCTGCGCTCCGGCACGCCTTGCCAAACTGATTCTACCAGGCCAGAATTGCGGGAATATTTATACAATTCACAAGGATCGGGTCTATGGTTTTACCGCGTTGGAATTGCATAGCCAGAGGTAAAGATATAATTCACGCAATCCACGACTTGAATATTTGAACGAACCGTGCACTGGTACACTAATGCACATTTAACAACTTCTGGAGATCTTCCACATTTCCATACTGATAAAAATTGAAATAGTTATGACAGCGGATTTGAACTAAACCTTTACACATCAAAAGATCATGTAAATCCGAGCAGAAGACCGAACGACCGACGCTCGGCGTTTACTCTCGAGCTTTCGTCAGGCTTTCCGCTGCCTCATCAAGCAGAAACATAGCCTCTTAGACGAAAGGGGTTTCTACCTGCCAAGACTTTGAGGGTTATTTTCAAGGTTCCAATCTGTCAGCCAGCTGGTCATGTGAATTGAGATTCCAATTCGAGTGGGGTTTCGGCGCCAGTTTTCAATGAAAATGCAATGTTGTTTGCCGCGACTACGACAGTGTTCTAACAGCGATCATTAAGACCCTTCTCGTCTGTTCCTTCACACACAAAGAAATCTAACTGCATGAGGTGAAATAGCTGTCGTAGCTCGCCCCCGAGTGGACGAGCACGGGGCTTCAAGATCATGCAATTTGTTGTCAATGCCGTCATTCCGTAAGTACATGTCGTCGCACTTTCAGCATCCCCATCGCTGCACTTACATCACTCTCGAGAATGTATAAGTAAGCAACAAATTTATTCATATGCCCCTCCGAATATTTGTCAACTTAGGTCTGTATTGGATACGTGAGATGGGCCCATTACTCGCTTTCACCTATGTCACCCTTTTCTTCGTGCTTTGCGAAGGGGCTATTTACGAAAGCATTGAAAATCTTCCCTCGAGAACATTCGACTTCATAGTAGTTGGAGGCATGAGGATTTCAACATCGTTTACTCTCCCTATTCACAATACCATTTTTCCTAGGTGGTACTGCAGGATGTGTTATGGGGAACAGACTTTCAGAAAATCCCGAATTCAATGTGCTTGTTGTGGAAGCAGGAGTGTCGTGAGTACCTTTTGTCAATGAAATTGATACATCTCACCGTCTTCTCTACGCATGATTTCAGAAATGAAGGTGTGTTGAGCTCCGAAGTTCCCGGCCTGGGTTTAATGCAGCTCGGTGGATTCCCTTGGGATTGGAATTACACGACAACGCCTCAAGCAGGCTTTAATGGGCGAGCAATAGATTATCCACGCGGTCACATATTAGGAGGAAGCAGTTCAGTCAGTATGTGAATACTACATATATATATTACTTCAGAAACTAAAGAACTACAGATGCAATGGTTTATTCTCGTGGATCATCCGAAGACTATGACCGTTGGGCAGCAGTTACTGGCGATCCGGGTTGGTCTTGGGATCGCATCCAACAGTACTTACGTAAGGTGAAGCGATACGTTGGGATACATTGCGTTCATTTTTTCGTATCTGATCTCATCTTTAGAACGAAAAATGGACACCACCTGCCGATCATCACAACACCACAGGACAATTTAATCCAAAGTTTCACAGTTTCACTGGAATCAACTCTGTCAGTTTGGAGGGATACCAGCTTTTCGATCCCAAGCGAGTCCTTCAGACGACAACGGATCTGCCAGATGAATTTCCCTTCAACCTTGACTATAATTCGGGTCGTCCTCTTGGAATCGGTAAGTTGTCTAAGAAATGGATAAAAAGAACAAGTATAATGAACTTTTTAAAAAGGATACATTCAATCGACGGTCGGAAATGGCACCAGAAGTAGTTCCGCTGTCTCATATCTGGGTCCAAAATTCATCAATCGTCCGAACTTACATGTTGTTCTGAACACTCGCGGTGTACGAGTTCTTCCAATTACGAAAGATAAAACACCGGATTTCCGAATAGTTGAGCTTTCTAGCAGTGCTGGAGGTATGCACTACGCTTCCATCTGATTTTTCATCCAAGTTCACATGTTCCAGGACCAAGTACAAGAGTAACGGCGGAAAAAGAAGTTATCCTCTCAAGTGGGGCAATAGGAACGCCGCATCTCCTTCTTCACTCCGGCATTGGTGATGAGATAGAACTGAAGGGCAAAGGAATAATACCTGTCTTGAATCTACCGAGCGTCGGGAAGAACCTCACTGATCATCCAGTAGCTTATCTGGCCTGGGCAACGACTGCCAACGAGACACAGAAGTAAGTCCACAGGCCATTTAGTAAGCATTGAAGCTGTCATTTATCACCACAGTACCTTGAATAACGCGACACTTCTTGCGGAGGCACTTGATCAATGGAAGAAGACTCGCACTGGACCGTTGACTATTTTTGCTGGGGGTCAACTCGGATGGGTTCGCGCACATAACAACTCTATTTTCGGGACAGTAAAAGATCCTGCAGCTGGACCAACTACTCCGCATATCGAGTTCGAGTTCGCGGTCAGTATTATATGCTTTATTTGATGCGGTATATTCTTGCCGTTTACACGGTTTTTTATAGCAAATGGATGGCCCAATCATTGGCCCAGGTAGCGTTCTGTTAACACCTACATCTCGTAAGCACACCCAGTGTTCTAAATATCTCTACAATCGCCGAGAGCTACGAGCCTACAGGTGGATCCGTAACACTTCAATCAAATAATCCATCCGATCCGCCGCTGATCGATCCGGCGTTTCTCCAAACCGACATCGACATGTTCCTTATGCGCGAAGGCATAAAGTCGGCCCAGAGGTTTATGAGCGGGCCAGCATGGCAAGGATTCGTCACTACTCCAATTGCCCCGCCCGCAAATGCCACAACCGATGCGCTTTTGGACGAATACCTTCGTGCGAACACACAAACCAATTACCACCCCACCAGCACGGCGATGATGTCGCGCAGGGGTGCTTCTTATGGAGTGGTAGACCCTGACCTCCTCTTGAAGGGTGCCAAGGGGCTACGCGTTGTCGACGCATCGATCATGGTGCATTTTCTCGTTGTGTTTTTTGATGAATTTCCGCTAATAACCCTCTGATGCCAGCCCTTTTTGACTGCAGGCCACACACAAGTCCCTGTCTATATCATCGCTGAACGAGCTTCAGATCTCATTAAAGAGGCCTGGCAGAGAAGTTAGCGTGAAGTTCTAGATGCTGTTTTTACTGATTCTATCTTCGAGTTTTGCCTCGGTATACTCCGCTGTATTGCAACAACATGCTATTATTCATTTTTTAAGTGTGAAAATTCATGAATACCAATGGAAAAATTAGTGACAGTCACCACCTGCGGGCCCGCTCTTGAGCGTCCGTACGCAGGCGAGGGTGTCGTTGCGGGAAGACTTGCGCGGAGCATCCCGGAGTTGTAAGCTCGTGCATCATAGTGTTCAGGCGTCTTTTAGGACACGGTGGGTGTATTTTAGTTATTGAAATGGTAACATTGAATTGTTAAACGGACCGTTATTGTTCCAAACCAAATTTTGAGTATGCGGCTAAAATTTTGAATACTTTTACTTGCCACCTCCAAAAACAATATAGGTTTCGTATCACTACGTCAGGTATTACGAGAATGTGATGCAGATATTCACTCAACTGGTATGTGTATACGAGTCTGTTTTTCATAAAGTGCAGTATTGATGACAGGTATCACAAGCATTTAGCAAGCTGGTGATAATTCTGCCGACTTGACTCCATCCTCAGTGTATTAAAGAGGGTGGCTGAATGTGATATTCTTTTATAAGTCAATTCGCTATCTAATAGCCCCCGATGTATGTATTCCAGATGATTTTATTGAACCAATACATCAGTCCCACAGGGAAATCATTCCGATGATGTATTATAAGATTCCGTCAGGTCAGGCAATCTCTTACTGTATATCACCTGTTCTATCCACTGATTAGCTGTAGGCGGTCGTTGTTATCAAAGCTTCAGAAATAGGATACCCCCAGATCCTACCGAACAAACATCCAGTATTGGTCCATCCAGAATGTTTGATCACGCGCAGGACTTCAACGTTGATGGGGGTATGTTTAATAATGTCTCAAACGATGTGATAAGTACATACAAACATCATTCTCTCGAAATGCCTTATTTTTTAATTATATTTCCAGATAACAATGCACCTGTGACAAACCATAATTACAATACATTGCCCTCTAACCGACAATCATCGTCCTATAGTGTAGTACATTTATTGGTGCCTTGATAGGTGCAAATTGGTCGTGTAGTCGTCTATTAATTGCTACTCTTGCAAATAGATACGGAACCCAAATTAATCATATTTAGTGGGCTCCCGCGTTTCAAATTTACTGGCACTGGATAATGCAGCTGCCGCCCTCGGATCATCTCCTCCACAGATACGATATACAGCTGACGGACCTTACCATAGTGTTGTATGTACCGCTGTTGTTTTCAGTAAGTATCGATGACCGTGTATTGTTGTCTCGCTTATTTTCATTCCAATGCTTAGTATCAAGCGTTGAGTATGGATGAGGACAAGCCAGGACGAATGCTTCTGCGGGAGATATTGTTGCCTCCCAGGCACTATGTCAGATTAGGGCTCAGCATTCAACTTGAGATGCGATTTAGAGAATAGGCTATCTGTGTTCGATTCTTCAGTGGTTGTAAGTCTAGGTGTCGACGCGTTTTCAGATTGGGAGAGTATTACAGGTATACATTATGTGTATAAGGATATATTTCTACGGCATTGGCACGAATTGCTTTGCTATGGGCATTTCGTGAAGTCACAAAGATCATCAATCACATGAACGAAGACCTTAAAGCTCACCTAGTGTCCCTATCCCTGAGCCTAAGTGCAGTTCAGAGCTTTGATATTCATCTAATTTTACAAGAGTCTCGGAAGTTTCAGCGTCAGAATCGTCAGCAACCATGTACGCTCCAAATTCCGAGTCGTCTATAGCAGTGCGCGATCATGAAGGAAATACTGCCGGGCAATAGCAAAGGTCCTCCTGACATTTACAAACCGGGATAAGAGAAAATTTTCAATATCCTCCGCAGGTGAGAATGAATCGTTCAATACAAGACGAGTGATTACTCCATTGACATCCTCAGTGTGGAAAAATTCGCGGATTTCCTGCTCGGGGGGCTTGCGTTCATGAATTAGAGATGCGGAAAATATGCAACGAGGAATGCTCGAATTTCGTAATCGACAAGGCTATCAATGATGATCAGGTCAGTATGGTCATCATTCAGGGTAACAAGGGAATTAAGGGGTGCGATGATCAGTTTTTGAAGTTGCACTTCTAATGAGGGCGAACACAGAGGGCTCTTTCTCGATGGTCATCTCAGCCAACATCGGGCCCATAGTGTCTCTCTCCATCGCCACTCCGGGATTCTCCTCCTGCTGCCTTCTCATGGCCGCTTCATAACCCCCGCACGCCACCCTCCCTGAAAGTTCACCATCGTACTCGCCCTCACCTTCTACGAAATATCTGGTAAGCTCTTCGGTTGCAGTCGCTGAGCTGGACTTGGCAGTTTTGAGTGCAGCACGAAAGTGTCGGTGAGTATGGAGTCGAAGAAGGTAATGTGGATGTTGGCGTTGATGGTGGTTTTGAGGGCTAGAATGATGTTGATGCGGGATCGACTCCCAAGCACTAGCATCCAGTCTTGCGACCACACATGCGGCTTAACGGATGCCGGCTTCGACGAACTCATCCAGCTATGTCTCCTCCGGAGTGGATATGGATTCACTTTCTCATCGCTACCCGAAGCGGCGGGAGAGAAGACGAAGTAAGGGGGTAAAAGGGCTTTGAGCGGTGTCGGGAGGAAGAGAACATGCATCATCGGCTGCTCGGCAGGAGTGGGGTGTGTATTAGGGCTTGGTGTGCAACGGAATCTGGCGTCCCCAGATACGGGCAGCAAAGAGTGATGACTACCCAAAGACATCCGAGGTTACTTCCACTTCCATAAGGTAGAGATCTCCATTCACCGAGACCATCGTCTCTACTTCCACAACATGTTCCATTTTCTCCTTCTCCTATCGCGTCAGCGCTGCCTCATTCAAGTCCCAAGCCATCCGCCCGCCGTCGTTGTCCAGGATGGCATGTAGCTCACGGTCTTCATCGGGAAAGGTGGGTGGACATGGGCGTGCACTCAGTATTGGCATTGGCGGATCTGGAGATATGGTTGGGGATGAGAGGTGATTCGCTATCGACGATGGCGATGGCAGTTTCCGGATTCTTTCTCATGCACTAGTATATGCAGCGCCACGATACACGTAATCGACGTACAGCATGCTAACCGGAGTGTCGTTTGTAGTGCATTCCTGCGGAGGTAGGAGAAAAGAACGACATTTGCGCGAGAACCTTGCACAGCGTCGGTAGGAAGGCGACTTGCACCACCAAATCGACGACGAAGATAGGGAGTTGGTAAATAACCATATGAAAGGTAAGAGGAAAGAGAACCTGTAATATACTTATCAGGATGAGGAGAAGCAGAAGACAGAAATAACGTACAGAAAGACCCCGAGCCAGCCACGCCGCTTCCCCTCTTTACCCCTCAACCAATCCGCATTCAGCATTCTGCCAATCGTATCCAACATGCTGACAGCGATACGCTCACGAGACACTGGCATGATATTACTCTTCTGCATCAGGCTTTTCAAGGCGGAGCAGTATCCAGAAAGGCCTTGAGGAGCTGGGTGGCTAAGGTGGCGCGTGGGATACTGAAGCGGAGGGCTCGGCACTTGAAGCTTGAAGGACTGCAAAGATTGACGGGTGGGGAATAGGCGACAGAGGGCAGAAAATGAAAGGCACAGGAGTAGGAGGGAGCGAGAGACGAGGATGCGGCGGCTGCGTAGAATCGATTCACCCGCTGCATGATGCGGCATTCCAACGCGGCAAGGAGAAATGGCAGCGCTGTAGGCGGAGCTGATACTCATATGCGCGCGCGTTGACGCGAACGCATCGACGCGCCTAAATGTGCTTGAACGCGAGGGACTACTGATTGGAGAAAATCTGGGCGCCGGCGGTTGAGGTTCGACGATAGGGGTGCATGGTTCGCTAATGGGCCGCGAGAAGATGGGCCGAGCACTGCGTTTGACGGGTTCGGTCAGCAGGGTAAGCTCGGCGGGCATAATGCGAACGAGGAACTGGAAGATTTAGTCAGTGCCCGTGCTTCCACGTGGAAATATGGTTGCCTACTGTCACCATGATATTCAGCCCATTAAGATCACTCTTCGTTGTTGTCTGTCGGCGAAGTCGCGAGATTGCACAGTGAGCAGCGCGATCATGCCGATGTGTAGCTGCCAGGTGTCTTGACGCCCTTGGGGATATTGGATGCTGGAGAGATTAGAGTCACTTCAAGAGAGCATTGAAAGGATCGGCGGTGTGAGTGCAATTACGCCTCGGCCGACGTCGAAGATGATGGTGAGGATGTTGTTTGCTGAAGGTGAGAGAATAAAATAGGAACAAATATCCAACCATACCACTACTTTCTGCCGTCCTTTCTTTAGCTTTTGATTTTCGACCCTTGAATAAGTTGACTACTAAGTACATAATGCTATCCTCTATTCACATAATATCAATGATATAGGCGGTTCCGCATTCAAACCTGCCATGCTCTGCCAATAGAATTCAACGCTAGTCCATGTTAACGATTGTTGATTCTGGGCGGTCAGATACTAACATCGTATCCAGCAGACTTCCCGACAGTTGCTTTCTACCCTTGCACTACCAAGACCTGGTAACGTAGCAGATGCACGCCAATGTGATATTCCCAAAGAATTGAGCTATACTTTCACCGAAGGGTCCTGTTCGACTCAGGACCAAGTCTTCGTGCTGAATGTAAATTTTTTAGCTGGGATTAGAAAGGTTGGTTAGACATTCTCTACGTTTATTTCAGTCATTTCTACTCCATACACGCTATATCATACAACTAATTCATCAGAACTCCTCTATTCAATTCATGGGATACTGTACGCCCTGTAGCAATCTCAAGCCTAAATAGTGGCATACCGGGTGTGTCGACACACGCTCAAAGATACACACAACTATCGAAGATTCAAGTTCGAGTTAGGGATAGGTCCCTTGAAGAGAAATAACTTCAGCTTAGCTGCTCGCGAGTCACATCATAGGAAGTACATTGCTATGTTCAAATCCTCCTAGTGTACTAGTAGGTAGTAGAGCGAGCTATGCCATTATAATATTTGCAGAAAACACCTATTCGAGTTTGTGCCCAGGCCAGGCAACTACGCTGCCGTTTATTCAACTCGGAAGTGGTAAGTGTATCATTATGTATCGCAGCAATTATTTGGCCACCGTACTCTATATGGCAGGAAACGCCTTGGAATTTCCAGAACTTCGTGGCGTAGCTGACAGAGCTGGCTCAGCCGTCGCTTCATTCGCACGAAGTGCCTGTTTGAATCAGACAGGCCCTGTGTTCAAGCTCCAGTTGTGAATTATACTTGTTATCGATATTCATCGGGGAAACGGGGAGCTGGTTGCGAAAAAGTTTATGACTAGATTCTTATCCGCTGCCAGTCCTCATGAGCAAGGTATACATATCTTCCGCAGTATCTGCTTGGCCCATGATGGATTGTGCGCCGCGGGGACTCCATCTGCGTCATTATTCATGTTCCTCACTGATGAGTCAATTTTTTCTTCATTACTTTCAGAAAGGCCTTGACACCTCTAAGACCCACAAAAAACTGAGCACAACATTTCCGAAATATTATAGGATTCCCTACCGATGAATATGTATGAAATGCTTCACTTATTTCCTTCGAGTCGCGTATTGCTTCCGGCAAATCCATATTACGGATATAATTTTTCAACTTCAGCGATGGCGATGCATATCGTAACAGAATTAAAATTCTTCCTGTGATTTGCTCCATCGACTCCGGGTCTACGCCAGTCTCCCGGGACCTATTAATTCTCGTCAAAATTCGCATAAATGAGATCAAATGCAAATATGCTGACTTAGCAGACAGTTTTGAGATGCACTTGAAAAGTAGCAAGGCAGTTTGGGCATATGTATCACCACTAAGATAATACTCTCTAGCACGAGATGGAGCCTGTAGGAATTGTGAAAGCCAACTTCGGTATTCTTCTGACGGTGTGTGAAAAAATATACTGAGGTAGTCGTTACTGCTCCTAGTATATCCCTCCAGATCAGGTGAATCTAAAACACCCTGGATAAACGTAATAAGAGACGTAAAATTCGAGGAGGTTGCCAAAGCAAGGAAATGAAGCAGGTCATGGTCCCCTGGATAAAGCGCAATTAAGTGTCGATGATGATCGTCGAAAGCAAGGTGGAATTTTTGGCAAAATGTGATAATTTCTGGCTGCTTCAGGCTCTGTACAAAGGACCGTAAATTTTTATAAACAAGTTATCAATGAGATTCATGCATAAATATACTTACTTGGAGCTGGAGCCACGAAAGTAGATTAGGTATATCCATTCGAAAAGCTACGCTCATTTTTGTGTGTATCATTTTGTCGGGAAGGTCACAATTTGCGAGCAATTGCAAAAGCTCCTTAGTTGCGGTTGATCGAGTGCAGTGATAAATAATGAAGTTGTATGCGTAGCGGCGAACTCCGTCAAATTCAATAGTCTCGGAATTTTCAGAACTGGAGTCATCTATAATAAAGCTTGATTGCGGAGGAAATACTGCGAGGCAGTAACCTGTGAGGAATGCATGAATCAGACCTGCATCTAAAAAATAATCCCCAGAGCGAGAGTCATCTTGAAGGAAGTCTCCGAGAGATGCGTGAAGGATACGAATTGGGAGTGTTGATGAAGCTGGAACTTCAAGGACAGAATGCAAATCAGAGAGATACATTGATGTATCACCTTTCTCAAGTGATAGAAATTCCTCCAAAAATTCAGCAGTTCTATAACCGATTTTTTCATGTGAGAGAAAGAGAAGTGCACCAAGAACAAGTGAGGTACGTTCGAAGTCATGGACAAAAGACATAATATGCTCGTATAGTGCATCGAGCTGAGCATAAGGATTCTGTTGCCCACGAGGAATGATACCGAGGACAACATCCAACCGCTTTGAGGGGCGATCCCGTGGGAACGCGATATACTTCATTACCGTCGCTGCATATATAAATTGGCCCGAAGATCTTGCCACAAGCGTCAGAACATGTTCATTTGGTGGCCATGGATCTGGTATGAAACGAGAAAGGGGGTGGGTCATCTTGATGTCTTCAAACCGAGAACGAAGAAATATTTCGATGTCCTCGGCAGGGGCGAATGAATCATCTAAAGCAAGACGAGTGGTTACACATTTGGCAACATCTGTCTGGAAAAAATCCCGGATATCCTGCTCGGGACGACTGGTAATCACGAAGCGGAGATGCGGAAGATGAACCGCAAGTGCCTCACAGATGACGTGTAAAATGCTTCGCTGAATGCTTGAGTTCTCGCACTCATCAAGTCCGTCGATGACGATTAGGTCCGGATTGTTGTCACTCAGGGCACCAAGAGAGTTGAGGGGCTTGATGATTAAATTTTGCATTTGCACTTCCAATGAGCGCGAACATAGAGAAGGATCCTTCTCGATGGCGACCTCGAGTAAGGGCTTTAGTTCAGGGATAGATAAAGCAAGCTGATAGGCAATTGTGGGCAATAAATGTGTGACACTGTTCCGTCGTGCAGCTGAGCGCGAAAAGAAGAAACTCGCAGCGAGCATTCCCGTGTCATTAAATCGTTCAGAAGTAGTCTGTGCAATGGCAGATTTTCCAGCGCCTGCTGGACCATATAGCCACAAGACTTTGAAACGGAACTTGGGATCATTCACCCAGTCTGCGATCACGTTCAGTACTGCTTTTCGAGTATCTGGATGGCACTTTGGCGGGTCATAACGTTCACCCGAATCGTGGAATGCACCTTCAGAGACACACTGTTTCAGAAGCTCAAACCCTTTCGGCAGCGCGGTAAGTTATCATACATCCAGCAATGCAATAAGAAATATTCTCGCACCATTGACCTTGCTAATGCCTTTGTTTTCTAAACGCACATCCCACTGGTACAAACCATTCACTACAAAGTTACTCGAGTTGTCGAAAGTCATTCTAAAGACGAAGATGCTGAGATTGTGGAGGACCTGAGGTGGCAACGTTTGGGAGAGAGGCGCTGACTGCTCTTCATTAACTCAGCTCGCGCACCTGCTCGGCAAAAACCGCTGTCGGCAATGCATAGCCTCAAAGGCATAGAATAGCTCCAGGGAGTGACCTTGCAGTGGAAGTCCGAGTACGTCACGGTTCACGCCAGGACATCCGGCCACGCCACACGGTCTGTGCTTTGAACTTGTCCATGGATCTACACACGCATCATCACCTTTTCGTTTCGAAGATCACCATGAGGGTGTCGCGATGATCAGATTGGCATACCCAGGATTATATTAAGTTCTAGTTTCAAGGCCTCTCCATGATTTGCTCACGGTACATGCATATGTCGCAGTGGAAAACAATGCGTTCAACACGAGGCCCAGCGCGTGTAAGCTAGTGTCTCCATCGCCACTACCACCTACGCCTCATGGTAGTATATAACAAGAATGACGAACCGTAGGCATTCCATCTCCCCAACTTCAGGTTACCATTCTGAGCTCCCTATTCTGAACAAAGTTGAAGATGTCTATTCGGATGCCTTCTTCTGGCAAATCTGTGAGTAGCTCTGAGTGTCTAGATGTATTTTTGAAGTTGCAATTATTAACAACCGTGCCGAAATCTTTAGGCCTTCTCTGTCGCCATAAAACGCTTCACAAATACGTCACGGGACAAGCTCGAAAAGCGGTCCAGCACTCCCGAATCTACTCCTTCCCTCCAGGATAAAGCCGACCGTGAAGCTGACCGGGTTCTCATAAAGTCTCTCACATCGCAGCTCGAGAGCGAGAAGTCCATTGCTAAGAAAGGCATTGAGGATCTGAAGACTCAACTGGCGGAGCGGGATAACAAGATCGTCGCCCTCAGCACACAGATAGCTGAATGGGATAAGAGAATTTTGGAGCTCCATGCAGAGCTAGAGAGTGTGAACGATCGGCTGGAGTCTCTTTCACCTGTCCTGGAGGAGAGGAACGAGCGAATTCAAACTCTCTCCGAAGAGCTGAAAAGTGCGGAGCGCAATTCGCAGACGCTCACGTCCCAGCTCACTGAGGCACACTCTCAGATTGCCTCGCTATCCTCAGAGCTCGAAGAAGCTTTAGAGCTTCGCCACCATCCTCCCGCTGACGTCTCTCGCCCACACCCATCATCGTCCTCCGTAGTCGAAGACGGCGACGATGACCTCAGTCAACTGCCCATCTTTAACCTCGACTCAGCAGACGAACGGAACAAGACTCTTGCGGCTCATCTGGATGCCGCACATGAGCGGTCGCGAACGCTCGAGTCACAGCTCGAGGAGGCGAAGGAGCAGAACCGGGTTCTCACTTTCCGCTTGGTCGAGGCGGAGAAGAAGATCCCGCAGGTCTTAGCTGGCCCTGTTATATGGCTGGATCAGTGGTTGAGGCCGAGGGCCTCTTAAAGTGGAGGAATAACATCCGCCGCTAGGGTCGATGTTGCACGTGACAGTGAGCTACAGCCTGCAAAGTATTCCTCGTCGCTTTCTATCCCTCCTTTTTGATATGACGACGTCCAGTTGGATGCGGAGTTGACTGCTCATGCCTTATCGTTACTTATACCTATGCTCATGCAAGTACACTTGGATGGAATTTGGTTGTCCTGAGTTCATTTTTGAAACTCTAGACGTGGTCGATGGATATATGTAAGATATTTGACTCGCTGTTGCCGTGGGGTGAGTTATGTTCCGTGGTGACATTAATGGAGACGATACCGACCATTTCTTGCACGTGTTATTAGCTGCTTGTATTTATGCGAAATGAAATTGTATATTTTATAAAGAACCAATGCACATCATAAAATCTCGTGAGTCATCAGTGCGGTATTACGAGGATGCAGAACGTAGAATATGCAAATTGAGAAATGGGTGGGGGAGTAATAGTATCAACAATGGTACGGTGAGCCAAAAGCTATACCAAATGTTCCTGAAATGTCCTCATCCTACTAAAGTCAAATAATACCGAATTGTCTTACTCGTACGAGTAGCCCATGGGCTCGGCACGGATATCCATTACATCGTGGATAGGCCTTGAAATCGCTAGCTGTCCCATATCGAGCAGGAAATCCAACGTGGCGGTCGTGTAGGGAGGATTGACGGTAGTCGGCCCACTGATGTAGTAGAGTCGGTTGGCGGGATCTGCCATCTGCCACTCCCACCAGATGCGATCCAAATTGGCGTGATGCATGTAGAAGATGGGGTCTGTGTCAAAATACCGTTCTCAGTGGCTTATACTTTGAGAAAAACAAAACGACACGCACCGCCTGGACTCGAATAGAAATTTCCCATATCTCCCCCGACAAGGACGTGCCCACCGCTATGAGCCTTGAACGGCCCGGCACCCGGCGGTTTTCCCTCAAGTTCGGTACGAAAGATATCGAAGTCTGACCATTTAGTGATATTCGCAACCGCGGCCGAGTTGAGGTACGTCCACATGGTCTCATTCATGTCGCGAACGAGACAATGCGGGATAACTGTGATTGTACCGGGTCCCAAGGGCACCTCCCGTTTCGAAAAAGGCCCGTCTAGTACACAGCCTCCACCCCATCCGCTCATCGCGAGCGTGGAGGTGGTGTTGTGCCAGATGTCGGGAAATGTGTTGTTGACACCGTTGCTACCGAATCCTGTTTCTGGATCGAATATCGGTGCGTTTGCAACGCTAAAATTAACTGAATAAGAAAAGGATAATATATATCACATAAGTATATGCTTACGGTCCTCCGATATCAGCATCTATAGTCCAATTCCAATACCTAAATTTGAAAAAATAAAAAAAATAAAAAAAAAATAAGAAGGCAAATTCATGTGAAGTACGGAAAAAGAGTTTCTTACGGCTGCGCGCCTTTGTATCCGCACTCATCACGAAGAGCCATCTCAAAGGTTTTTACCATCAGCCGATGCCATGGAAGGAATTGTCCCTATCAACATTTCTGTCACTATAGAGCAAGTCCCAAATAGCATGTGTTCGTACCACATAATGTATGACCAGAGCTAGATCAACATGTTGTGCTTGGAAGTCATCATAACGAACTTTGACTCCCGTGAAGTTCGTAAGTGCTGGCTTTTGCTGAAGACAACGGACCGCCCCGAAATATTCCTGCTTCTGACTGTCGGACAATGCCCTCCTAAGGTGATGATGAGATTAATTTCTTAAAAAGATCTCGTTAAGTAGCGCCCACCATTCCTGTCGCTTCAGTATACCAGAATGGGTCTGTTCTTCGCGAGGAATGTTGGGCTTCTAAAGAAACATAGGTAAGAGATATGTCCCATCACCAGTTGGAAGTGTTGATCTCACATCGATTCCAGTAGCAGCCCCATTTGCGAACCCCTGAAAGGCGGACAAAGCACAGACCAGGAGTGCAAGCAGCTTGCCGTTGCAATGCATGGTACAGCAGGTAGAGCAGCCGAGGAATGGAGGATGACGAGCAACTTGGTGCGGTTTTATAACATGCGCGGTGAGCGATCGGTACAATCCAGCCGAATTAGACTGAGGGGTTCCATCGTCGGGTGGTCCTGTCACCTAAGCCTACAATGGACTCCAAGAAGAAGGTAATACACTTCGCAGGAGGCATATTGCTTCATTGCTTTGATATCGTCCAATTATTTAGGATTTCAGGAGTAAGTAGATGTTATGGACGTCCTCCGCTCACTGTTGCCAGCGCATCGGAAACTACGCAATATTCTTCAAGTAGCGCGATTGGTGACCCATTCGCTGCTACAGGCCAAAGAATGCAATAGCTTCTGAGAAAAGTGTCCGCTATTAGTGAACAAACTAGCAAACAATCGGCGACTGTGGTTTTACATGGAGCATCGTCGATGTGGCAAGTTAGCTCTTTGACTTGCATGTGGCAGGTAGGTGAAGTGTGGCTAGTAGAGGAAAGGTTTTCTCTATAAAAGACAAGCTAGACAACGAAAGAAGCGGAATCAGCGCTCGGCGTATGTGCTTCGGTCCAGGGGCACAATTGGAATTACTCTGGTCCATGGACTATTCCAGTCCTTTCAACCCTCCTGATCACCCACTAAGTATTCAAGATCAATAAGCCTCTTTTCTTCGTATCTGAAATCCTCTCGTTGTTCATGTTCATGCATAGACACCTTCGGATACCAATGTCGTCAGAGAAAGCAACGTGATCAAGAAGTCCACGCAAATCGGATAGTAAGGTCAAATGCTCGGTATGAGCTTCAATACCGCTTGGGGTGTCTTCCCGCTACTATTGAGGCCTTAAACCATCAGCATCTACTTCATTTCCGCATGAGTATCGTTCAAGCCACTTGCCAGCTAACTTAGTTTGGTGAAGGCTAGTACTCCAAGAGAGACGTAAACTCCATCGATTAAATGGCCAGGATAGTGGTCCCATTCATAAGCCTGAATCGGTGCTCATGACAGCATGCAAAGAGGGGTTCTTCTCGATTTAGGTAAGAAGCCTTCACATGGCTTCGTCTAAATCGCCTCCTTCAGCATACGTACTAGAAATAGATACCTTCAGCCTAAAAATATCGACAAAATATAACACACGATCTACGCGCCCCGTGAATAAATTTCGTATAACCTATAGTTCTGCGGCGTAGTTGGATCGTATCGTTATCCTCGGGCCCCGCTGTGGCAAAGTTCCGTAGGTGCCGCAGTGCCAAGATTGCGGTTCAAAATGAGAAGAGTGCGACAACGTGTACGTTATTCTTAGTATAAAATGTGTACGCCGTTGCGCATTACAGCAGGTCGAGCCATTGGATCTGGATGATCGTCGGTATGAAGTATGGTGGCAGGAAATAAGCCACGGCGAAGGCACTGGGCAGAGGTCACAAAAGTTGTTTGCCTCACCTGCCGTTACCAAACATGCCAAGGAAGGCGCGACCACCTTGAAGCTCCATTACATCTTACGATGACTCCAGGATCTACTTTCTTGAACTCTCCGCTCGTGCATGCATAAGGCGCCGAAATATCAAACAACTTATCGCTCAAACACTGAAAACCTTATATTAGCACAACAACAAGAACTCATACACTGCTCGTACGACGGATACTTGACGATTCGAGTCAAGAATGCTTGCTGTTCCAAGACCTTATATTCAACCAATTGACCTGCGTCTAAGGGTGCTTAGTAGATAAATAGGTATCTGATACCACCAACATGTTGTGTCAGGGAGCACAGGCTCACCCGAAAGTGATCGATCACAGATCCCTGTGCCACGCAGCACACTCTCCACCACCAGGCCCAAAGTGCATGGGGCGAACGCTGAGCACACGAGCTTTATGCTATGTTGCCAGTAGGCTCCAACGCTCCCAACATGCGGCCTCTTGCTACAAAAGCGCTGGTTTCCTGGACGTCTCGTTCACCCAGTTGATTCTGCGCTTGCCCTGCTTTGCACGGTTGTATCTGCATAGCATTCTATGTCAAAACCTATCATGACCCGCCCAGTACGCGCCCCTCAATCCCTCTTTGCTTTTCTCCCTACTGATACGTGGAGCTCTCAGCTCCCCGTCCGAGCTCCAACCCTCTACTCCGTCGTCGGCCGCGTCTTCGATCGCGCCAGTGCCTTCTCCTTCACCCCTCCAACCCCACCAAGCACAGAGCTCGTGCACGACCCTGTGCAACATCAATCAGAGCGCAAAGCCCATGCCGATGAAAAAACACGCCTTGGCGCTGAGCTTGAAGCGGAGAAGGCTGCCCGGGCGGAGGAGAGTGCGCGTCTTGCACGAGTGGTGGAGGAGGAGAGGAAGCAGCACGCAGTGACGTTGGAGAGTATAAAGAGGGAGAGGGAGGAGGAGAGAAAGGCATGGGATGAGGAGAAGATGAGCGTAGGGAGAGAGATTGAGGAAGAGAGGAAGGCGCATGCAGGTACACGGATGGAGCTCGACGCGGCTAAACGTACAGCGGAGGAAGCGCAAAATACGCACTTGGCTCACGTGGAACACCTGCACCACGAGTCAGAGGCTGAGCGGGCCTCTCATGCAGAAGAAACCGTGCGCCTAGAACATCTGCTCGACACAGAGCGGCAGGAGCGTGCAGTCGACAATGCGCGGCTGGGTGACGAGCTATCCCGCCTCAAAGAGGAGATGGAAGCGGCGCGGGCACTCCACGCCGAGGAGATGGCACGGATGGCAAAGGCGCAGCAGGAGGAGACGAAAAGGATCGCGGATGCACTTATTAAGCTGCTTGGGACTGTCGACGGTGGATGGGACGTTGTTAAGAAGGCTGAAGCCGGGGATGCTTGAGCAAGGGCTAACTGGATTGGCCCTCCTCGACAAACTTGTATTAATTTATTCTACCTTCTTTCTTCAAAATATCGCATTATACACGTCACTATGCCATGTTCGTATTCATATCCAATCATCCATTTCGAACCCACTGCAGCCAGAATCGTGAGCTCCAGTACTACATGTTTTTGACTACCTCGACCGTCCTGTATGCATGCGTCTTAGGGATCGCCCTTGACTGTAGCTTGATTCATCGAAGTATCCGAACCATAATGTATCCTGATAATAGCCTATCGTAAGTTCATATGTTATGCCCCAAGCTGGAGCCTGCGGTTTAAGACCATGACTGACCCAACATACATTTACTAACAATACTTATACTTATCCAGTGCCGTTCCCAATAGACGTAATCGTACATGCAATACAACGGAATGATGATAAGTACATATTATTACATAGATAAAACTAACCTCTCCTCACCTCTCCCAGTCACGGCGTGACATCCCCGTCCCCATTCCCCTCCGGCAGCACCAACCCAGACTCCAGCACGACCTTCGGCCGCAGCAGCACCGCCTCGTGCCACTCTGGCTCCTTGCCCGCCTTTCGTTCGGCGCGCACAAGGCCGAGGTCGGTTGTGCATAAGACGAGCTCCGCCTCCTTCCCCCTTTCTCGTACTTCTGGGTCCTTAAGCATTCCAGCCTCCCGTTCATTTCTCTCACCTCCCCGGATGGGAAGGCTGAATGCATCCTCCATCGTCCCCGCATCAAACGGCACATCTGGCGCGACGTAGAACGCCTCCAGGTCGCAGCTCGTCACGCCCGCACCGACAAGCACGTTCAGGCGCACGGCGGCGCGCAGGATGGCGGTGAGGCGCGGGAGGAAGTTTCGGCTTATGTGGGCGTGCAATGTCGAGGATGAGGGCGTGAAGGTGGTGGAGGTGGGAGAAGAGGTGAGAATGGGGGACGGCAAGATGGAGGTGGGGGGAAAGTCGCTGGGCTCGGAGGTGGGCTCGGATGCGCCAGAAGTGGGTATTGAGATGACGCCCGCGGTGACGAGGATATGCACAATCGCAGTGACCATGTAAGAGGAGAGGTCCGGTTCGTGTGCGAGCATTCTTTGTAGATGTGTCCGAGTAAGCGAACGCCATCGGCCAGAGATTGCTTGTTCCTCTGTTCAAAATATCACATCAGAACTGTCCAAATCGACCCTGAGGCAAAGAGTAAAACACCAGGACTCACCAGACTCCCTCACGCGCGCGTAAATCTCACTCAATAAATGCTCGTCCTCTGGATCCTCAAAATACCAAGAAGACACCACCCAATGCGCATAAGCCGCAATACCAGCCTGGAACGCAAGCTGTATAACCACCGGGTCAGCGTCGTGCGCTGAGCTGCGGAGGAGCCGCACCATGCGCGCGCCGAGGATCTCCAGGGCGCCTGTATGTGCGTCGCGTATTTCGTCCGACAGCGCATTGTCGTCAGGCAATGATAATTCGCGAGGGGAGAAAACGAAGGATTCGGCCATGACTGCCGCTGTTTGCAGTATCTCTGCATTGAGCGCCTCCACGAGTGCGATGACCTCCGCGCCCGATATGGCGTCCGCCGTCCCGAGGAAGGTCTGGGCACCTTTGAGCTCGGCCATACGAGTGTCCAGAAGCTGCATCGTCTGTGATAGGCGCAGGTCCACAGCGCGTTTGTCGTCTGCTAGACGGCGGCGTTCCATGCCTAGATGGAGGGCGTCGCCTTCGAGTCGCCGATTTTCGTCTCCCAGACGCGCATTTTCGGAGCGGAGCAGACCGAGCTCTTCGTTAAGCGCTAACGCTGCGACGAGTCGTTCTTCCAGAGCCTTCATCTCGTCCCTCATGCGCTCCGCTTCCCGTCGGAGTAACACAATCTCTTCAGCCTTAGCATTGATATCCTCCTGCCTAGCATCCACTGCCCTCCTCAGCACTATTATTTCTTCCTTCCGTGCTGGCTCCGTCTCCTCCCCTCCGCCCTCATTTACATGCCGTCTCCACGCCCGTGCAGCCCCAAACCCAAAAACGCTGGCGAGCCCCAGGCCCACCACGCTGATCGTGATGTACGTCGGGAACGGAAGAGCCAAGGGGAGTGATATGGGGACGTCGTCGGGGAGGAAAGACATTGCTTGTGCGGGTCATAGCATCGTCAGCGGGATGAAGCAGGTTTTGGATAAAGTGGAGAAGGGACATGAGGCAGGAGCGTGGAAGCCTCCCGTCGGCCTGCGTGTGATGGGCTGGCACTATCTGTCAATTTATCTTTCTGGCAGTGACGGATGGTGCGCGTATCACTGCGTGCGGTCCTCCGAGCTGGTCGGTGAGAGGAGCTTCGAGGACTCATCCGCGAGATAATACAGTTTTAGAGTGCGACCGTTCATCTTGCTCCAATACCGCGCGTCCCGCGCTGATAGAGGGCTGCTCTTGGGATTGGAGCGCCGTTTCGTGCCGAATCCAAGGTAGGATTTGCATGGATCGTCCTTGTTTGATCCACGGGGCGAGGCAGTGTGCGCCTCGAGCAAGAGGTTCAAAGTTCAACGAGGCATGTCACTGTGCCTGGCCCATCTGCCACGCATGAGCACGCCCATCAGGCGTGATGGAAGAAACACGATGTTGTGGGTATCAACCTTCGCCGTAGATATACTTCTTTGCTCCCCAATGTAATGAGCATAGACCACGCCCGCATGGTGCTTCCAGAGGACGATGACAATGTTGAGGAGAGTCTCTGCAAGTCGAATGTTGTTGGTTGAATCTGAATGGTGTTACGGTGGACGTTTGAACCGGCGACCAACAGCCAGTGACGGAATTGTTTGGCTGCACATGTCGAAGCAAACAATGAAATCGGCTTCTCTGGCTTCCTTCCCGCCCCCTTCCATGTCATCGTCGCTCTGTCTCGCTCGGCTGGTCCTCGCCTTTACTATATCCTGACATTAAGTCCTCTCTGAATGGTATGAATATGATGTGATGCCCAATTCACCTGGGGAATGGCTTTAGTGTGATCTCGAGTCCATATTTGGTCCTTGTTCTCCAACTGCCGTGCTACCTTGTATTCAACCAACTCTGCAGAAGAACGGCCATAATGTCCTTGTAATTGGTTAATATTCCTCCGGGAATTCCATATTGAGCACAAGCAGGAGCCTTCTTGCGAGTTACTCCTTGGTGATATGGCGACGCAGGTCCCTGGTGCTTTACTGCCAACGAACGCTGTGACTTTATACTATGCTCGCTTCACTCGTCCAAAGAACTTCCTTTCTATATTCTGATTCTGGATCTCATGCTGCTATAAACAATGTCCCGTTGCTAGCCTGAGCAAATCTCGACATGGCATATACACTTCTTGACGACACCTTGTATTTCCTCCACTTAAATCGCTTGTTTCTATGCTCAAAGCCCTGACGGACCTTGCAAGATGGCCCAACAGTTCTGCAGCTCCGTTCTCAAGTTATCTTCCTCAGCACCCCCAGTCGTCTCCAATGTCAAAAAAGCCATTGGACAAGCCATTGGCCACCGCTGCACCGAGCTCAAGGACGCTGCGCTAATCCTGCGCCGAACCCCAAAGGAGCATGGGTGGAACACAGCTATGAAGCGCAAATTTCTTCCGAAGATGGAGTACACCGAAGTGCCGAAGGGGTGAGATGTATTCTTCGTGTCTGTCCGCTACACGTTGCATGCTAATTGTTCTTTCTACTTTGTAACAAGATATATACGCGTCCATCTATATGAAAGCCTCCAAAGCATACGACGGGAAGAGCCATCACTTGCGTTCTGGGATTTTTCACTCGCGCAAAGTCAATGCCTGGAAATGCGCGACGTCAAGCAAGTGTTCGGGCTCCAGAGTGTCGTGGTATGATTTCAAGCTCTGAACGGATTATGTTTTTACAACGAATGTCTATAGACAATTGATCCGGTAAGGTGGGAGGAGTTCCACTCGGCAAGCGAAGACAGGATATCAGCCCTTGCTCTTTACAACTTATGCGAGGGTGATTTGACTTTGGGTCTTAAAATCATCGGTTCGTAATATTCAGCACCATTCTTTCTTTATACTTTCTCTAAACAAAACATTCTACCCTTCAACCATATGCAGAACCCCATGTCACCCCTTTGGGAATCTACCAACGCTCTCTCCGCATCGCCGCGTACCTCTCCGGATTCCACTTCATCATGTTCCTGCACCTCCTCTTCAACGGGAGCACAGCTCCTAGATACATGCTTGTTCCTATGTCAGAGACATACTGGCTGCTTTTTGAGACTGTGCGCGCGTGCCGCAATTTGTTCGTAGCGGTGGTTTTACGGGTGTGCGACGAGATGCAATACTTTTATCAGACGAACAAGGTGCTGCTGGCGATGATGGTGATGTTGATGTGGGGCGTGGTCGCCGAGACCGTGGCGTACGGGTGGGTGAAATGGAAGTGAACGAAGAAGCGGTCTGGGATCTAGAAGGGGAGAAGGTTTATGCTACTATGCGCCTATGATTTATGCTCACACTTATTTTCTTATGCGACTTCTTTTTCTTATGCGGACTCCTATTTTAACAAATCACAATTGTACTTCTAGCAGCACCATAGATATGACTCTTTTCCCAAGTTGATGTCGACTATTATCTTGTAGTACTATTATCTTCTAAACACACAAGTACGCCGAGTCCTTCTCATCTCAATTACTGTGATTATGCTGACGCGATATTATGAATACTAAATCTCGCACCGGGGGTTTGAACGGGCTGCTTCGAAAGCCAGCGCGCGCACCTGCTATGCGAAGTTCTAGATCATTTCCCCAATCCTCATGCTAGCGCTCGCTGAGCATGCTTTCTATAAGCAAGTCACGGGGCCTTGAGCGGAATATTTTCCTCCGCTATGCCAGCTTTCATCCACGGTTCGTCCCAGTGTTCAATCTCTTCCTCTCCTCTATTGAAATCTACAGGTCCATCTGGAGAAGTCCGTGGCTTCTAAGGAGTTCCTACTACAGTCAAGGGAAGCATATACTCTAGAGTTGACTTGGAAGCTTGAACATCTAGCAAGAGTCAACACGGCGCATATCTGCGAAACATAAGTACTGCTTACTTTGAGCATGCGATTACATGACGTAGAGTATGTTAAAGAAGATGATCATGAATTTGGCTGGCCGTTGGCTGCACCTATCAGGCTCCTGTATGTGGCTCCTCAGTGAACGCACGGGAGTCATGACGTAAATCATACTATTTTCACTATTTTGGTCTATTTAGTGTACGCTGTGGTAGCCAAATAGATTTTATGTTGCTGCCCGGGCGCTCGGTTCCATCATGCCCGCAACCAGCCACTGGCACGTTCTGCGTCAACAGCGTCGTTGACTCTTGAACGAAGGAAAGGCGCCGCAAGCGTACAAAAATGGTCATGTATGTAAGTAATTTACATAGCCCTCGTAAAACGTTTGTTAAATAAAGCGGTACAGAACATATGAAAGGCGTTGAATGTGACAACAGAGCTTATTCGAGAGCTGAACGAAGAACTACTTTCGGCCTCACGACGATACGGTCGTCATCATCCTCATGGCCGCTCGAAACCCTTCTTAATCCTATGTCAGACGTACATAACACTCTCTCGGTGATTCCGTCTGCTTCAAATGCCTGGACGTCGTCGGCATACGCGTTATCCATCTCCTTGGGCTGGAACGATACTCCGGGTTGGATCAAGATAGGTTCAAGGTAGCCGGGGGTGGAATCTTCGATGATCATCTTGTTCAACCGAAGCGCCAGATTTGCCAATAAGGACAGCCTTTCTTCGAATGCGGTAGTGATGGCACTTGCATGAGAGTAACCAGCGAGCGTCAAAACGTCGAGGAGAGATTGGCGGATAAAACCCATCATTTGGGATGGGATGTCGCTTGAGAGCTTGAACTGGGCACGGGTTGTGGCTTTCCATTTCCAGGCGGTGACTGGGTCTTCTGTAGTGGGCAATAGAGGTCAGCACATTCTCATGTTTGTGGTCACATTCAGAACCAACCTGTTCCTTGAATCCTGGAATATATGATATCCAGAAAATCGCTATACTCCCAGTGTCCTGGACACCAAGAGGCCATGATACGATTACAGCAGTAGGCCATGCTCGCTTGGAGCGCCACCTGCGTAGGGAGGGGATCGGACTCGGCCGTCGTCTTCGATAACCTCGCTCGCAATAACAGAATAATCTGAACACCGAGCACCTTGGTCATTCTTGAGATTAAGTCTGCCTCCTCGCCCGTTCCTAATCTCACAGTATCCCCTTCTCCATCGAATTCCAGCGAATCGGCCATAAAGGCTGCAGTTTGAAATATCTCTGCATTCAACGAATTTAAGGGTGCGACCACTGCCTCCTTCGCAGAAAAGTTGAGGCGGTTCATTAGCGTGCTTGCCGCTGAAGCCTGTCGACGAGATCGGGAAACCTGTATGCCCATGGCTTGAAGCTCTTGCGACTGCTGTCGGATTTGATCTTCGAGCAAGTGGTTCCGGCGCTCAGTAGAAGCGAATCGTTCTCGGAGGGAGTGTAGTTGGCTCGACAGCTCGCTTCTTCCAGAGCGCATGACCACGGCTTCCTTCTCCAGGGTTATCTGGCGTTCATTCACCTTAGCTACATCCGCCAAAGCTCTCGATAAAGCGTCCTGCATCTCCGATTTCTCCTCTTCAAGAATAGCGATACGAGCATCTGCTATTTGCAGTGCATTCTGCATGCTGCATAATTCTGTTTGGGTGCCTTTGATCGTTTCTAGGAGTTGGTCACGTTCAAGGTTGAAGTTTTTCGCCTGCTCATCCTTCGTATCGCTCTCAGCGTTTGCGCTTTCCAGTTTGCCCATCACTCGTCGTAGCTCCTCAGCTGTAGCAATGTTCTCCGCAGTGAGAATGCGAATCATGTCCTTCGTATGAACCTCTTGGGCTGTTACCCGAGAGAGCTGTTCCTCGAAGCTCCCCAATTTATCGCGCAACTCCTCTTTCTCTCGTGTAAGGATGACCATTGTTTCTTCTGCTCTTGTATTCTCCCCCGTCACCTGGACCAATTCGTCGTGCGCCTGGCGATGTCTTTCAAGCGCTGCAGCATGTTGACTCTGGAGTTGGTCCGTCATTTCCAACGCCTCTCGGAGTTCCTTGTCCATGCGCCCTTCCCTTTCCGTCATCTCAGTCTGGATGTTTTCGAAACTGTCCTTATCCGAATGGTCAGACGCGCTAGAGTCGGGATGATCGGCTTGAGGATGCACTGCCTCGCTCGAGACTAGTACTGCTTCATCATCTCGGAAAGCTAGTCCTTCTTCGATTTGCGCCACATCTCCAGAATTCAAACCTGCCTCCTTCACTCCCTCTTTCTCGTCGGTGACCTGCGTCCATTCTTCTCCTGAAGCTCCCTGAATCTCTGGAGTCGAAATAATCGAATCGTTTAACTCACGTTCTGTTGAGTAATTCTCCGCAACGGGCTTCTCTGCTACTTCAGACCGGGCTCCGGGTTTAGGATCAGAGGCCCCTTTCTTGCCACTCTCTCTGGTGACTTTCTTCCCTTTGTTCGCTTTAGAGAGCTGCAGTTTCGATGAGATAGGTCCTGCCCTATCGCTTGAAACATGCTTCTGAGAACCGCGACGGCCTCGACTAATGATGCTCAACATGGAGAAGGGGGAGGACATCTCAAATGTGGTGAGTTAGCGGACTATGCATTGATCAGGGTTTGCATATTGGAGCTGGTCTTCGCCTCCTCCCTCTTACCGCATGTCTTGGTTTGTGTGTGTTTTGATTGGCTATACAACCACGATTCACCACTAATGAGCATGCGCTGGGGGCATGCATGCGGCCAATATGACGAATTAGCCTGCAATTGCCTCACTGAACTTACCCCCACAGCTTCGATAGATCGCAGCAACTCGAAACAGGACAAGACTTATGATGATATAACCTTCCATAATCATATCCAAGTCAATTGGGTTGTCATCATCACGGTGTTCTAAGTACCTTATATCCAAGACTCCGCATTGCTCATCATTTTCCACTCCAATTACGCAATACGTACACGATTAAAAATCTCCACCGTCCAACCTATTGAACAGAAAAATGTCTAGGGGTGCTATCCTGACGACGCGATGGGATAACTCCTTCGCCATCTACTGTTCTCTCAGTCCGCCGACCACCTCTTTCAAGGTGGAAAACATGATAACCTTCGGCTTGAGAAGAAGATCCGCTTCATATTTTGGTGCATTTTTCCCTGAATGAATTGTAACAATTCTTCGCAGACCCATGTCAACGGTACACCCAATAGGTTCGTAGACCTCTTTGCTCCCCCTTCTTCTACCATTGGCGTAAGCGTCGTCCATATATTTTGGATCGAATGGTGTCTTGGCAGGGATTATCATGATCTCCATATCAGACGAAGTGATATTCTCTCCGATGATAGCTCTTAGTTCTGCTGCCATCCTTGCGATCGGATAAAGCCTCTCGTAGAGCATCGACTGAAAAACCTGTTCTTGATCATCTGGGACGCTCGCATTGACGATGATGAGAAGGTCGCAGATATATGCGATGACAGCCCTAATCATCGCAGAATAGTGCTCATCCGAAGGCCTTATTTGCGCCATAGTGATTGCCCGCCATCTACCAGCAACTGCACCTTGCTCTGATTTGAACGTCAGTCATAATATTGGACGTAGCACGAAAATGCGTCACCTGTCCCTCTTATTCCACAATAAATATCACGTAACCTTGCAGCGACATCTGATCGCTCTGGAGACCACGTTGCAATCAGGCGTAAACACCATTGCAGCAAGAGGTTCTGCAATGCAACCTGAACCGGCAATGGATCCACATCTTCTCCCGTCCTCCCTGTGCGGCGTGTTACAAGGGCCAGGAACTCAACACCAAATCGTGCCTTCATTCTCGCTATAGAAGCCTCTTCAGTTTCTTGTGATATTTCCTCCAGCTCAGACTCGTATTTCAGAGATTCTGCTATGAATGCAGACGTCTGAAATATCTCGGAATTTAATAACTCTATCTTGACAATGATTTCGCCACCAGATATCGTATCGCCTTTCGTCAGAAAGGTCTCTATGCTGTTCAGCTGTTTTGACCTAGCGTCAAGAAGCTGCCTGGTTTGACCGTGCTGAGCTTCTGCCCTGCGCAATTCATCCGATTTCTGCCTTAACAGTTCTTCTAACTCCCGGTTTCGATTGGAGGCAACTCGAAGGTTGGTTTCATGCTGTTGGAGTCTCTCTGAGAGCTCTTGATTGAGTTCATTGGCAGCATCCACCCGCGCCTGCCAGTCTCTCAGCTTACGCTTGAGCTTCCGTTTTTCTCCTTCAAGGGCTTCAAGATGATCTATATGTTCCCTGACTTCAAGTTGGTGCTTTATGATCTGTGTTTCCTGAGGCTATGAGAGTAAATAAACATTCAAGAATGCGCACATTTACGATAGTTACCTTTATCGTCGCTGACTCCCCTCTCACATTTACTTCTCCTTTTATCATTTCTGTCTCTTCGCCAAACCCTCTCTCTGGTTTCTGCTGTACGTCCGACGTGCTAACACGTTCTTTGCCGTCATGATGTGCGGCAAGATTATTTACCGTCTCCATGATTTGTGGGGTCTGGCCTGAGTGTTGTACAGAGTCCGTTGTTTTTATGAACGATGGAATAATGGAGGACAATAAGAAGTTTGTCAACGTCATGGATGCTGAAAGTCAAGTCCCCTTTGCCCAGAGACTTGCATGCACGTTCCAGCAACGATGTTTGGGTGTGTAGTGATCAGATCATACATACCTTGTATAGGAAGTATTCCTTTGTGTTCATGGTTCCACCGGTAGGCATGTATAAAAAGACTGAGCATGATCCTTGGACTATCCAGCTTCTATCATTTCGCGCTACAGCCATGTCTACACGCTCTGCTTACACCGGCCCTAGTCGGAAGCTTGTTCTTGCATTTGATGTCGGTACAACGTACAGTGGCATTTCATATAGGCAAGTTTATAGTGAAAACGACCCTTTCAACAGTAGTGCTAATTTCAGTGAACAGTATCTTAGATCCAGGTCAGGTGCCCGAAATACGAGGTGTTACTAGGTTATTAAAGTTTATTTGATGGATATCTTTTATACTTATGCACCTGAATAAACGTTGAATTTACAGGTTTCCCTCGCAGGAGCTAGTCGGGGGGGATTCCAAAATTCCAACGATTATTTACTACGATGAAAGTGGCTCTGTTAAAGCTGTAGGAGCTGAAGCAATGAGAGAAGGTATTGAAGATATGGCCGAGGATGAAGGATGGATCAAAAGCGAATGGTAACTTCAGGTTCCTCTTGACCCAGTCCTGAACCGTTCTGAATCGTGGTCATCTTAGGTTCAAATTACACCTGCGCCCGAAGTCACAGATTGGAAGTCCTGTGAACAAAAACATTCCTCCGTTGCCTGTGAACAAGCATATAATCGATGTTTTTGCTGACTTTTTACGCTACATGTATGAATGTGCACGCACTTACATCCAGGATACACACGCGGGCGGAACTGAATTGTGGCATTCCGTGGAGGGTTCGTCGATTGAATTCGTCCTCACGCATCCTAATGGGTGGGGGGGAGGTCAGCAAAGTCAAATGCGCCAAGCCGCTGTGCGAGCAGGCCTAATCCTTGATACTGTGGAAGACCGATCACGGGTTACCTTTGTAACGGAGGGGGAAGCGAGTCTTCATTTCTGTATTCAGAGCGGTTTGAGTACAGAGGCGATGAAGGTATATCGGATAGCGTACTTTTGCTTTCTTATAGGAAGATCTGACATCTTCATAGAATGGCGATGGCATTTTGATAGTCGACGCAGGGGGCGGCACTATTGACATCAGTGCCTATGGCCAGGCGTCCAGAGATACATTTTCGTTTGAGGAAATTGCGTCCTCCGAGTGTAGATATCTCGTTTTACTGCAGAATGATTGTAACACTTCTGATGCTGTTCCGTTGGTCTCAGGTCATTTCCAGGGTTCTGTATTCGTTACGCAAAATGCACAAACATTTCTTGAAGGTGAGATAAGTTCTCAATTGCTGTAGGAAGATACATATACATAGGCGTCGTTATATCACAGGTCTCCTTCGTGGATCGCGCTTCTTCGATGACGTCCCCCACATCAAAAAGTGTTTTGATAGGACAACTAAACTAGGGTTCAGAAATAGCAATGAGCCACAATACATCAAGTTTGGCTCTGCGAGAGATAGAGACCCGAAATTAGGGATTCGCTCTGGACAGCTCAAATTATCTGGGTTAGTAGTAAATATTCTCGTTCTAATTTATATGGGACTAAATCGGCTCGACATGCTCAGACAAGATGTTGCTTCGTTCTTCGAGCCTTCCATAAAGTGCATTGTACAAGCTATTTTAAAACAGCGGACGCTCGCGCATAAAGAGATTTCGGTACGCATCTGTGCATATATCTACTTTTTTATTCTATATTTTGTATTCATTGTTACAGTCTGTGTTTTTGGTTGGAGGATTCGCAGCAAGCGATTGGCTCTTTGCCAAGGTTAAAGAGAACTTAGAACCTCTTGGAATTAAGTTTTGCCGCCCAGATAGTCATATGTGCGCATGGAATTGTTCGGATTGTTTGGTAAAAACGTTAACAATGACTTAGCAATAAGGCGGTCGCAGACGGGGCCATCTCATTTTATATCGATCACTTTGTACGCGTGCGTGTTTCGAGGTTTGTCTATGGTACCCCATGCACAACTCTATACGACACGACCGATTTCGCGCATATTTACCGAGAGTCATCTTCTTACGTCGACGTCGACGGGTTAAAAAAGGTTCCAGCAGCTTTCGACATCATTTTACCGAAGGTATGCTTACGTATAAAAGAAGGACGACCATATATTTATTAATGAGTCTCATTGGCAGAATACTCAAGTGTCCGAAACAAAGGAATTTCGCAGGTCGTATCATAGACTATCGGCAACTGGAGAGTTCTCTAATTTGTCAGATCGAGTGGAAAGCTACAGAGGAGATAATGTGGAGCCGCGATGGAGAGATTACGAGCAGAGTGAGTGCATATTGTCCGCCTTCATTGAGACGTTTTCTCAGCCCTGCTACTGCTACTGCAGGCATGTTCTCTACTCTTTGTACTATCGAAAGCGACCTTTCTCACATTGCAAAGGCTGAAAGGATTGCGAGTAAGAATCAGCGACGAGTTGCATATTATAGGGTCGATTATGATATCATCCTGCTATTCGGACTCACGGAGCTCCAGGCACAGATCTGCTGGGAAGAAGAAGTATGTTCATCTAAAACTACTATTTGATATGGCAGCTAACATACTTTCCTTCAGGGTGTCGAGAAGAGGTCAGTCTTCGGTTTTGAAAACTGAGATCGCCTACTAACGTGTATACACCAAAATTTTACAGAACCCCTGCAAAGATCGTCTACGAGCCCGAAGACTGAGTTTCCCTTCGTGCATTTATTTCTGCTGTATCACTCATTTGTTTTCTTGATTTGCTGAGAATGATGCTTGTTAGTTTGACGCCAATACTTAACATATAAACTCGCACCCACAAAAAGTAAATGTAGATGAATTGGTGCCAAAATCCTAGGAGATCCTCGCACTTTCAGGACTCGGTTTCAGTTTCTTAGTATGGAATGCGCAAATTTCAGTCTAATTTAAGCCTGCAAGTACTCGTTTTATGAAACTAGCCATGAGATAAGTTACGGTGAATACTTTCTTTTTTGGGGGGGGATAATCGACTTTTTATTGAGGCCATATTTTGCCCTAATCTTTTGTGGAGCCCTATGCCTCACGTGCCAAGATTCCTTAATAACTTCACTAACAGTGCTACGTTCGCTGCAAAAACTCATTATTCATGCTATTCAGACTATTTCCTGGAGCCAGAATTTGAGAAAATGTCCTCAAAATGTAGAATCGCAATTTTTTTTGTCTAAGGAGTCGGATGCTTTCCTATTTTAGAAGATGTCACACTCGTCATGTGACGTTAGTCGTATATGGCTGATGCGACCCCCCTCCCCGAGTCTACCTACAGTTTAAGACATCTCCTTGGCATAAATTGATTTTTCTGGCGCAAATCACGTTTTAAATGTACCAAAATTTGTACATACATTTTAATAATTCATATCTAAGCATTTGCAAAATTTGGGATGGTTTGGTGCAGTAGGTGTCTCAGAATAGCATGGTTGAGGAGGAAAGTGGCTCAATTTGGATGGACGGTTGATCTCACAGCTGGATTTTTGCATTAATAAGGCAACGGCATTGGGTCAAATTCACGCATTAGGTAAAATGTGATCCATTTCATTATTCAGATATTTTTACTGATAGATTTGAGTGAAATGCACGCAAAAATGCTTCCCGAAATGCACGACCATGTGCAAGCGTGACAAGCTGCTGACGTAACACGTGTTCTCTGATCAATGCATTGTGTGAACCATCGAGCCATTGTAACACCCCGTCACACCAATTTGGCTTGCAACTTTCTTTCCTCTCGTTTAGGGCATAATATATCATTTCTCTTAATTGTTTTTTGTAGATACATTTTTTAGAGTATCTGTTTGTAGCCTGTAAAGAAATAACTGCAAAATATTGTGTATTTGTGATGTAAAACTGGAGTTTCAATTTTGTGTCAAGGAGGTGTCTTACACTGTACTTCCCTTCTCTCCAACTTCCTCACTACCCTTCCATACATGGCCCAGTTTCTTCAACAGCCACAGGATTTGCATGTCCCTCTTCCTGCTATTCATGACCCACCCACTTTATCTGATCTCACTTATGTGGGCAAGTTCACATGGGATGTTACATGTAGTTTTGGTCAGCCCACTTCTTGGTTCAGACTCAGTGGCTTGCTTGCACATACTCAGTACAGAGGTTTTACAGGCAGAGGAACTTTCAATGCTAACCACTTCACTTCTGATGATGTTAGCCATGCCATGGTGGCCAAACATCTTTTGGGACAACAGGTGGTGGATTCAATGTCAGATGATGTCAATTTATAATGTTATTCATGCCTATGATGGCATGTCTGAGAAGAAACTCTGTGAATAGCTGCACCAGCATGGTTTGCCCCCTGCCATGCAAAATTTCATAGAACCTGCTATCCAAGCTGCTGTAGGACCCACTATCCAAGCTGCTGTAGGACCTGCTATTCAAGCTGGACTTGCCCCAATCATACAACACCTCCAGAGCCTTGAGGCAAGGCCTGCAAAAGTATGTCTCCCTATCTATTCATAAGTTCTGTATTTGGGTTTATATATACAGTCAAATTTCTAATAATGTATAGTGTTGGTGCAGCATTTTGGCTATGCATTATGAAAATTATGCAACAGTGGAATTGTCACATTAAGGTGACAAGCTGTGACCTCAGTGAAAGTGTGACAGACAAGATGATCACTTGATAAGATTCATAAAGAAAATACATCATGTCTAAGAAAAGAATTTGTTGAGTGTTGTTTGAGTTGATTTAAGCATGTCTTTGTGATACAAGTGAGCTCTGAACTTGCAAAGTTGCTTTGTTAAATCAAGATAAGTTGTGTAATTTCCAAACTTCAGGCTCAACCATTCCATTTGCTTGCAGAGCATTGCAGCTTGTGCACAAGTGACACCTGCATTGGGATTGGAATCAGCTTCATTATCAGAGTCATCCACCTCAATCTCCTCTCTATTTGAATCACTTATCTTCTTCTGTACAGGTGCAACAATTTGAGCCTCTGGATCACCCTCTCTGGCAAATGACTTGTTGGTGTTGCACCTCTCCTTGACAGGGTTAGCAATTCCTCCACAGTCAGCAGCTTGCCAAAATTTGGTTGTGTTTCTTCAATTCACCAACACTGTCTATCAGATCTTTCTCTGTGGTAGTGCTTTGCAAAGGCTGAGCAGGAAGCTTAATTGTCACCTTGGAAGGCCAGCAACAGCTGAAAGTTTCTGGATTGTGGCTTGTGCTGCTGCCACATCTCCTTCAGCCAACATGACTGTGCTGAGAGCCAGCCACCAATCTTCATCCTTATAGTGATTACCAAGGTGCCCTTCAAGGTGTTTCTCTGAGCATCATATTAGAAGTGGCAAACTTGTGCAAAATACTCTAAGCACTGGGATCAGAACATGTTGCCAAATTTGGAGTCACAACAATGCTTGATTCTGTCTTGTCACTGTAAGAAAGGTAAGTTTTACTTGACAAATTTTCACAGTCAAAAATTCAAAACTAACATTCCAGGTCAAATCCCTGTGTGATTCCAACAGTGTTTGATTGTATCAGAAGACACTGCATCCCAAGCCTCCTGTGCCATTTTCATATCTTCAAGAATATTTAATTTGTAGATTTCCTGCTCTCAGGCATTGTCAAGTTCAATTGCACAAATGCACATGGCCTTGCAGTAATGTGCCTTGAAGCATCAAATAATTCCTGCATTGAGAAGTTGCACAAAAGGGGTGAGATTTGGCTTGAAAAACTCAATCTGAATATTTCTTGGCTTGTATTTGATGAAATGGCCAGAAAAATTGTCAATGGTATGCAGAATATGATGCTTCTCTGCATGCATCTTCAAGTCTAACTTTTGGATGAATCTTGCATGGTAAAATCAGTCTCTAAACAGGCATGAGAAGATGTTATGCACTCTTCAAACAATACAGCAGTCATCCATGCCTTATTATTTCAGTAATAAAAACCCTGCTGTTCTGGGGTTTGACTACCAAAAGCCTGTGGCTTCTTCAACTTGCCTATGTAAAAAGGTGCAAGCTTTTCACTCCCATCTGCATTGCAGGCAAACCCCACTGTGATTCAGAATTTTTTCTTTCTTTTTCCCACTGAACTGCTTTGTAGCAAGACCATGATCAGGCAGAGCACTGTAAAAAGCTAAGTTTGCATAAAATGCTTTGGAATTCAAACTCACAATGGGAACAAACTGGTCTCATCAAAGTTCCATTGATCCTCCAGTGCATATGCAGCCATGATTTTTTGCTTGCATTTTTGTTCTGCTTCAACAGCAGCTAGATCCACAGAACTGGCCTCCCCATGTCTGTGACATTCCTTTATCTTGTAGGCTTTCAGAAACTTTGCAATCAAGCCAGTCCCAGTAAGTCTTTCATCTTCAGGGACATCAAATAACTTCTCAAAGTGGGATTGCTTTTCCTGGAGCATAGGTCCATTGACCTACTCATTCTTCTCCTCCAAGTGATTGATCCATAACACTAAAGCATGCTCTGCATTGGGACATGTAACAATATGCTGACATTTAGATGACAGTGCATTTGGGTAGGAAGCTGCATGTTCCTCTAAATTCATCCAATCCTTTATGTTTCATGACAAAGCTGGCTGAGAGAAGTGCAGAGCCCCATCCTTAAGAGTCTTAAAATGATTGAAAATATCACCTTGCAACATGCTAGGGTGTGTGTCAACATAAGCAATGACAGAAAGCCAGTCAAAGAGTGTCAGCTTCTCTTGTTGGGCCGACTCCCAAGGTTTTGCTGATGTTTTTGGCAGATCCTTCTTGACAGCCTGGGTCTTTGTGTTCCTATTGTAAGGCTTTGGTTTGGGATGAGGTTTTCGAGTCGGTTCTTGAGGCATCTTCAGCCTTAGATGTCAGAGAAATGGGTTTGGTTTTTTCTCTCTCGACTGATATTTTATAGCCCATCGTCGATGGTCTCTCGGTGTTGGTGAGGACAGGATCCCTACATTCTTTAGCTTATTTCTGCCACTTTTTTGTTTTGATACTGATGAAAATGTATCAGGAGCCCCATTTGACAGCTGCACAGCTCCAACTAAATTATTATCATGGCACGGTAACCATACATAATGCCTATCTAATAATGCATACTTACCTGTCTGGCCTATGCATTATGGACAATTTTCGCTGCTTACTATGATGGTTTTCGGAAATTTCCATGCATTAAGAGAGAATTATGCATCAGTAGCTTATGCATTATTAGAAAGTCGACTGTACCTCACAGGCCTTCAATTCTTCAAGAGGTAATGGCAATGTCGTTCCCTATGTCGTGGTTCCTTTCCGAAATGGCCAAGATTCAGTTCAAGTTAGTAGGCATCTGTTTTTATTATTATTTTGCTATGTGCTTTAGCTTATGATTTCCCTCAAATACCAGCTTGGACTGCCCGGATTACACTCGGCTACTGTTATTGATAACCTTAATGGGCAAGAGCTCTTCCACTATGCACAGGGGTACCTCGCGGTGATTCCCCACAATCTGGCTGAAAAGAAGCGGCAAATTTGCTGTGCGATTAGGGCAATTCCAGAGCCGAGTTCGTAGCATTTTTTTTCTGTCTCTCTGCTTTGTACGTTTCAGGCTGTGCATCACCCTTTGGGGTTCTCTATTCAAAATCATAGAATAATATGGGTTATACATTGTGTAAAAATTACTTGTAGATCAAATCCCTTCAGCTTACTGAAACAGGGTCAGGTAATACTAGAGCAAACCATTGATCTCGTTCGCCTCTCAAATTTATAATGCCTCGACCCTAAATCAAGGTATAAATCGAATAATACAGGCATCTAGTCCTCACCACCGGAGGCGCACCTGGCCGCTCTACGTAGTCTGTGCCTTATAAATATATCCCTAGCATGTGCAGCCGCCACCTGAGATAGATGAGTATCCTTCCGTGTCTACACATGCACTATACGCCTGTCACGCCAGCAAGATATTCTGGAGCGCAGCTTTAGCCAAAGAATTGACCAGAATATTGATAGTAGAGCACAAACCTCGCGTCAGTTCGAAAGCAGCGAACGTACTCGCAGCTGCAGGTATACTTGAGGACAGAGAAGGATCAACAAGCATGCGTGTGCACGAATACGATAGGAAGCTACCTTCGAAGAACTGATGTGCAAATATAAAATTGGCATGAGCAACCCAAGCGAACGGAGAGCAAGTCAAACAGGACGTACGTGATGGTGAAAGACCGCGCAGCAGCCCCGATCTGCATAGACGAATTTGATCGTCAGCATCGAAGTCATAGGGCATCACAGTTGGGACTCACGCTCCCGATTCCTTCATGATCATCTTCAGCTCTCCTGTAATGTACTGTACCGGGGTTCCGGTGGGTGGTGTTGTGCGGAGCTGAATGCGAGATTTGACGACATCAAGGGGGTAACATGCTAGCCAGTAGGCGATCTTAATATCTATTCGTTAGGCCAGGCCACAAGGCATAAAGTGGGACGTAAAGAGAGACACCTACACCACCTGTCGATCCGCTAGCGAGAAGTGCCCATACAGGTAAGTCCTTCCCGTACGTCTTGGCAAATTGACGTTTTGAGAACTCAAATGCTGAATTGAAGAATATATTAGTCTGATTAAGAGAATAAGGTCCCGAAACATGTGCTTACCAGTATAGAATCTATGACGCATTAGCCATGTTACGCTGCATGAAGAAGGCCAGGAGCTGGAAGCTTACCCCGCATAGGCTGGGATTTCGCGGGCAACTGTTACCTAGAAGATGGAGAGAGTTAGGCGATAGACTTGATCAATAGAAAACCACGGGGATAAACGATAGAATACAAAAAGTCGAAATTAACTCACCCAGTACCCTCTCATGATCCCCTTCTTAAACCCGTAATCTCTCCACATGTCCCCAACCACCGCTCGCAGACGCTTGTCGGAGGCAGCACCATACTGTCCTTGCATCCGAACCTTGAACATCTCCACTGCGCAGAGTACGTGTATTAGCAGCCAAGTACGGCTGTGGGCTTGGGAGTGCTTACCTGGGCTCGCAAGAATAGCGTTGGCTGCACCTGCCATGGCACCCGCCGCCGCTGTCTCCTTAAGGGAGAGGAGAGGGTATGGAGAGACAAGACGCTTGGAGATGCCATAGGAAGCAAAGAGGAGGGAGTTGACGCCGGCGATTCCGATGAGCGGAGAGGTCATTCCTGAGCGAGCAGAATACGTTGAATAACCAGAAGGGAGAATGAGCCACGAGCATACCTTTATACAATGCGAAGAATCCTTCCTTCCTCAAAGTCTGCTTCAGGATATCCATCGGGCCTTTCTAGAGGTAACGCTTAATCAGGGCTCGCCTTTCTTGCCCTCCGATGTTGACACAGTCCAGGTGGCAACAATACTCACGAACATGCCCTCTATTCAAGCAAAATAATAGATTTGTGAGCATTCCGTAGACTGAATGTTGTGAAAACATTGACTCGCCAGGTGCAATTTGCGCACGCGTCTTGATTGTGTCCAATGGTTGACCAACAAGAACCTGCGCTGCACCGCCAACGCTGCCTGCAAGGAGCTCGTTGACCGTAGCTTGGGTATAAGACTTCATCGTAGTCTCTGGGTATCAAGGAAAGAGTAATAAGGGGTAGAACGAAGAAGGCCGGATGGCGGCATCGTTGCTCATCATCGACGTTGACGCGATTTGAAAATTCGCACGGTGGTACTCGGGATCTGTCATGTGCGCTGCCGACTCTTGTCGCTTGCCGAAAGCCGCGGAAAAGGCAGCCATTATCATAACACCGCCACCGTTAAATCTCCTGCTAGCATTTAGCCGATGTACCTTTAAGACCCACTACCTAAAGGTAGCGAGAATGTACGATGTTTCATCCGGGGCGCCATGTAAGGCTCTCAAGGGATTCAACAGACGATCTTCCACAACCAAACCTCGCTTTAAACGCTGCGAATTGCCGGCACCATCGTTATCTTCAGTAAATCTGAATATGACTTTGAACATTATTCATTTGCCGGTAATGTGTACAATTCAATCGGATTCGTGGCTCCGTGTCTCTCACTAACGGGTTATCAGACACTCCATCGATCCCGGCACTTTAGGTTTCAACTCGTGCAATGAAGCGGCAAGGGCGCCTGTGAGGCGAAACTCAACTCAATCTTTTCTAAGGCACTCACGCAACAAGTATATACCGCTACGTATGTCATTAGACCTCATGAGGCATACGATTTGTCTGATAGATCCCTCACGTTCTCCTCTTCCATACAGTGTGTCAATCCACTACAGCATGTGTGCCATGTGTACCCAATGAGGAGCTCTGTTATTTATACGCCATGGAAATGTGACACGGAGATGGTAGACTGCCGCTGGATAGATGCGCATTCTCAGCGTCTATGCACCACCTTCTTGGGATATTGGCGCTTCACAAAGGTACTAAAGAGAGGCTACAGACCTCACAGAGCCCTTTTAGCGTCTACCGCTACTACTCCGACGATAGCACGCACGATACCAACTTTAAATCGGTCGTCTAGCCCTCCACAACGTACCTTAATTAGTGACTTTTAAGACGAACGTGAGTATCATACACATCTGATAACCTCCATTCTGAACCTACTAATGACCTCTAGGCATCAACGATACAAGAAGTTGAACGAACAATGGAAAGAAATGAACCACCTGCCGACAAACATGACGACAACGGCGCTCACTTGACCGACGAGCAAGAAAGAGTAGGTTCTGTCTTCGCCTTTCATTAATCATAGGAATTTATCATCGAAATTTCTTTAAATTTTCGCGACAGATAAATCATCAGCGATGGTGCTGCGGCGATTCCTTTCATTATCCACTTTCGAAATCGATGGATAATGCACGAGAGGATCCATGGAAGGATTGTCATGAGACAGCCACCGACTTTGATGCTGACATGGTCAAGCGTCAAAGAAGCGAAGTCGATAATCTATTGATCTTCGTAATTATATTTCGAGTTTTATTTTGATTGAAGATATATCCTGACTCAATGGTCTTAGGCTGGACTTTTCTCCGCTGTTCTCACACCCTTCACAATAGAATCTTACAAATGGCCACAGGGGAGTTTGGGAAACGGTGGGTCTTGGGTTCTTAACATATAGGCGCCTCGAGAGGCACGAAGCTGATAATATTACTTCAGATTTACCTTCATCAGTTCCACAGCCATACGTAGGACCGGCATGGGCCATCCAAGTCAATGCGCTCTGGTTTATCAGCCTCACGCTGAGCATCTCCGTTTCACTCCTCAGTATTCTCTGCATGCAGTGGCTACGCGAGTTCCAGGCGTATCCCAGTCTTTCACACAAGAGGGCTTTCGAGTTGCGGCAGCTGCGCTTTGAGGGCCTCTTAAGCTGGAATGTGCTCACCATTCTGCGAGTCCTGCCCTTTCTTCTCCAGCTTGCCTTAGTATTTTTCTTCATCGGTTTACTTATGCTTCTCGCTCATCTTCATGCGAATGTGATGATTGGAGTGGCGATCATCGTGGGCCTTACTTTGTCGTTCCTCATCATCACGAGTGTGATGCCCACCATCCAGTTTCTCAGGAATCAAGGGGGTAACTTGCGAGTGAAACAATGTCCATATAAATCATTCCAGTCTTGGATGATATTGCGGATTATAACGGATTTACAACGCTTCTTATTAAATCCGGGGATGTTCGTGCACATTATCGGAAGCTGGTGCTTACGATTGAGTGGGCCCAGGGAGCAAGAGGAACTCGATGGGACGTGTAAATGCAGTGTTCCCAAAGAGGAAGCAGATTCCGAAGAAAAAGCATCCTCGGAAGATGATCACCATTTGCGACAGAATCATGATCTTGCTGAACAAGGGTCTTCAAGTAAATCTATGGTAAGTACTACATTTCATCCGAATTGACTCTTTTTAGCTTACTCTGGGGCTATTACAGCGCCGACGCTCCTTCGTTCCTGAGTTCATGCTAACTTTTGGAAAGTGGGCCACTACCCGCTTCCGACGAGAAGAAGACCAGGATATCTTGAATATATCGGCGAGCTTGGACTGGATCCAATACGACATGTACTGGAGAAAGATTCGCAATTCCATCCCTAAAAGCTCTCGTGACTCCACCTCCTCTAGATCGTCCTCACAAAATTCCTCTTCTACTGCCGACATCGATTCACATCACGATGTCATCAACGGACTACAATGGATGCACCACTGCCGCGCCTTTGGTTCTGAAGGTACGCTTCTTGTCCATCCCTGCGTACGAAACCTCGAGCTTGAAGTTGCCGCGCGCGTTCTGCGAGGCATTTCTGGTACGAAAGACGGAGACGATGATTGCCTCAACTGGGTCGTCAATCGTTATTGCAACGAAACTGATAAAGCATGCACACCTCCCTTCTGGACTGCATTCAGGAAGTTCAATAAGGATATCGTGGAGCTTGATAAACAGCTGCAAACATCTGCCATTTATCAAGAGATGGTGTCCTTGCTCGCATTGCGGATGCTGAGCCGGGAGCCGACTTTCAAAGGCCCGATTCTGCAACATTACTTAGAGTTGTATACGAGACTCAAGAATACCATCGGGGATGAGGCAAAGAGCTTTTTCACGAAGCCTCTTCGTGTCATTTCGGATTTACACCCGAAGGCTCTTCCTCTTGATGCTATGTCGCACGACGACTTCGTGACCGAAATCTTCTTGTCGAATCCATATCTGCCGGCTGATTCCTTCATTCAAATGCTTGTCTACTGGAAAGACCATGCCAAACTCACCAGGGAAAATGTCTATGGCAGGCATCGATGGAATGCTATAATGAGAATAGAGGATTCAGAGATTATTTCAGAGGAATCACCTGGTAAAGCCGATTTCTCTGAGTCTCTGGTTTCAGATGATCTTCGAAAATTACAACTAGCGTGGAACCAAATGCAGCCTGCATGGAACATCCTGAGTCAATGGCTGAAGCGTTCTATGTCCAACAACCTTCCTGACGACAAACGCCTTCTCCATGCCGTGTGCGATCTGCTAGCTGAATTAGACGCATACACCCGGATTTTCTGGCAGAACAAGAAATACAAGTCGCTTCAAGATTGCGCGGATGGCCTAGTATTAGTCGTCGGTACTATCGTCGATAAAAACCGACAAAGTGTTTTCGAAGCGCCAAAATCCGTGCTATCCATGATTATACCCTTTGCAGAAACTATGCATGGATATATGAAGGTCCTCGAGGTTGATGATGCAGGTTGCAGAGATGCTGATTGGCCTAAGGAGGATGTACGGGGATTTATCCAATTTTTGGACTTCGTGCTTAAAGCTTTTGAATACTGATAAATATTCTGGGCGTGGATGCAACGTCTGACGATTTTATTTCCCGGCAATTCTGTCATACTATTGTTTGAACTATTGGTATCTGAGTGCATACTGACTTAGCGCTGATAGAATATGCAGTCCTTACCCAATTCTGAGCATCTCTTGAAACGGTATGAACTGAAGGATTCCCGCAAGATTTTTATCTCCTCTGGCAGCTATAAAAGCCCCTTGATCCACCAAACCCCCACGCACCTTTAGGTTAGACACAACGAGCAAAGAAATTGGCATAGTGATAGTGTAACTTTAGGTAATACTGATGTGTCATAATAGCATTTGTAGGCACCACTGTCATCATCATCATTACATGAAGTTAGCAACAGTCAATCATAATCCTCCCTTTAGATACCCGTCGGTAATTATAAATATCTCTTCCCACATCTTTTTCTGCCTTCTGCCTTGACATCTAAGTATTGTGCGCAGTTGTTGGGATAATATGATAATGGATGATGAAGTACATTGCCTGTTGTCTCGAGATGTATTTATGCACTTGGCTAATCTTAAGGAATAAAGTAGTATTACAGCATAAAGCTATCTACTCAATTGATCAGTAAGGGATAGAATGAAGAATGAGTAAGAATATTTGCTAGCAACCTATTTTATGCTGTTGCACTTCACAATGACTGAATGTACGAGGTAATAATTTGACTATGTTATGATTGAGCAGAATAAATAAATAGGAAGGAACATAGAAGTCGGCATGATGCTGCGAGCAACATATTATAACACTAAGTATCATGCTGGCACATCCCCTCGGATGTGACAGCTTGAAAAGTAGAATAAAATTTGCTTGTATCTTTAAATTTGCTTTTATCTTAAACAAATCAGTAGACACTGTCCGGTGGATGACTGTAAGGCGAAATAAATTGGGTTTAGCTTATAATTTAGTCGCTTGTAATTACTCAGCATGAATTGTATACCATTTGGGATTTCCCCCTCTTTTCTTTCTCCTTTCTTTTCTTTTATTTATTATTCTTCACCAACATGGTCACAGAGCCAAGAAATTTACCGCTCTCGTATCAGCTCACTGAAATGAAGGGTGCTGGAGATCTCCTCTGTTGCGACTCCCCGCCGACACCGGCTCTTCCACTGTGATCAGTTCGCAAACTACCAACATCTCACTATTTACGAATTTATCGACATCTCTACCGTCTTATAAACTGCAATGTCATATACATGGCGCGGAAACCCGCTCACAGCTGAGAGAAAATCCATGGGAAAGCTGGGAATGTTTGGAGTGAAGGTGCCTTGGGAGCAGATCCGATAAGCTTGGACGTCCTACTCTATATGTGCAGGGCAGCGCTCATAGAGAACGCGGAGTACTTGTGGCGCGATAGGATGGGTATTATGCAGACCGACGATGAAGACAAGCGATGGCGGATGTACCTTTTGCTTCATAATTAATGGCGCCAAAAACATGTGAGGATGCTGGTTGTATGGGAGCACAATGAGATGATCAGCATGGAAGGTACTGGCAGATTCTGGCTCTTCTCTCTTATGCCTTTCATATGCGAAATGACGGATATAGAGTATATATTCGATATCGCCATATCCAAGGTATATGTCATTTTAAAGGGTAGGCAGAAGTTGCATGTAAATACCAAGACGTTGGGCAGTTGTATTTCTGCTTCCGCGCTGCTCGGTGCGATATCAGAATCCAATCCTGAAACAAGGGGATAGGCGATATGGAATTGTGCGCAGCTGCGTACATCTTCGCGGCCTGTTGACGTGATCTTTAACATCATGGGTATGTTCGGGGTGACACTCGACCCGAAGTCAGATTCTGAAGCCGGTCGCGATAGAGCTATTATTGTACTTGTCCGCAAGATATCGAAGAATGAAGGAAGTGCAAGCTGGTTAGATACCTCGTATTCTCTCCCGCTTCTACAAGCTTCAGCGCTACCATCCTTCCCTTAAATGGCCGCTTCCGGGCAAGTGTATCTGAGGGTAAATGGGAAGAATACAGCAATGATCGAACAAGTGACAGAGACCATGTAGTGAATGAAAAGTGTACCGCATGGTTTCGTGGATAGTTCAGGATACTTCGACTTCACAGCGAAGGCAATTCAGTTACTCCCAGCAATAGAACAGAGCTCCTATCCAGAAAGCATCAAGTCGGACGCTGGCAGCGATATTCAAATTACCGTAGTAGACAGCAGTGTGTGGCAGATAGCGGAAAACAGTAGCGAGATACAGAGTTCTCCCAGTTACGCAGTATTCCTTGGAACATTGGAGCAAATCGCTTTAGTAGCTGGCCGGGAGTAGTGCTATCCACTCCATACAGGCGCTACTAGTAAGTGAGCATAAGGGGCGTGACGGAAGTCATAAAGTTCATATGAAACCATATTTCGAACTATTCTACGGCATAAGTCAGCAATAGATGGTTGGGACTTCCATAACTTCAGCCTTAGTAATCCGGAGTCCATGCCCTGTTGACTAACAAGCCTGAGGAGCCGTATACGAAGATAAGTGTTGTAATTTTGGTAGTCGGTACATAGCTGTGAGGCTCTAGGTTACAAATCCACAAGGTGTATACTACTGTAGCTACTGCTTATATACCATATTCTAGGGTTTCTAGTAAATTCCATCATAAGTATATCACTAAGCAGATTACTCTTCAGATAACTAATCCCGAGGTATAGTATGTGCTGGATGTTTCTCCCAGATTTCCAACAATAAGACGCATCTAGAATTTCACCAGTTGTTCTTATTTCTTACTGTGCATGTTCATATTTTATATTTTTGCACTCCTGCTTGTAAAGACAACGCTTTGCTGTCTGGAAAGTTGTCAGTTGAAGGAGAAAAGAAACAACGAACCTTAAGTATGGTAGTGTTTGGCAAGAGCGTCTTTGAGTACAACGATCACAGGTGACAAATCGCGTTACCCATTGTCACACGCAAATTCCATCATTTCTGCATCTGGTCGACGTCAGAGTTCCTGCTCTTTTTGCTCTGCTCTGCTCTGCTAGCTGTATAACCCACAATGTCCAAGGAATTCCTCCCTGCAATCTCATCTTCGTCTAACGCATCTGTGAAAGGAAAATCAAAAGCCAAAGTGTCGCAAATACCCTCTTCTAACTGGCTGGCTCTGCAAAAGGTACGTCGCTCGAACTTTGTAGAATATTCTGGGCTCATATTATACGATATATTGCAGAAAATAAAAACTTCAGATTCTCAAGGACGGAAGCGACGTAAAATCGAGCACAACGAGCCCGAGTCTTCCTCCTCCACGAAGGAGGTCAACGCTCCGTTTGTACGAGGCAAACACGCGGATACAGACGCTAGTGCTGTCCTTCGTACGAAGAATGGCGAGTCTATTGATGCCCTTCGTCGTATGGTCACTGGAAAGATGGAGTATACCCCTAATCAGAAACTGTACGTCTTTCTTCGGTTCTCTTCTGTCGTCGACTAAACCCCCTGCCGAAGGCAAGGCAAATTCCTCTCCCTCGATTGCGAGATGGTAGGTGTCGGTATAGACGGATCCGAGTCGTCGCTAGCGCGCGTCAGTATTGTCAACTTTCATGGGTATGTCCTCCTGGATGAGTTCGTGCGGCAGCGTGAGCGCGTCGTCGATTACCGCACGCAATGGAGTGGCATTCGGCCGGCGGACATGATGAAAGCGAAGCCTTTTGAGGAGGTGCAGAAGCAGGTAGCAGAACTCCTCGCGGAGAGGGTGCTGGTGGGACATGCAGTGTTTAACGATCTCAAGGCGAGTATAACTACTTTTGACCTCTGGAAGTACGTGTTCTGACTACCGCTGCATCCATAGGCCCTCCTTCTTTCTCACCCTTATCCGCTTACGCGCGATACGCAGATGCTCGCTGGCAAACACAAGCTCAGCTCATCTCGCAGGCCTGCGTTGCGCGTCCTCGCGAAGCAGGAGCTAGACATTAGCATCCAGGAAGGGGAACATTCTAGTGTGAGTGACATCTTATCAATCTCTGTGACCTATATTTTCTCTATAGACCACTACTAATCCTTTATCAACAGGTCACCGATGCCCGAGCAACAATGGCGATATACCGGTTGCACCGGAAGGAGTGGGATGTCAGCTTGCCGAGAGTGCAATCATCGAAGAAGCACGCCGTCATGTCGGAGGTGGATGGGAAGAGGAAGCGAGCACGGGGCGATGATGAGGATGAGGATGAGGAGCAGGAGGAGCAGCATTACAAGGACGGCTCAGAGAAGGACGAGGACGATGTAATGACATCTCCACCGAAATCTATCTCCCAAAGACCCAGAACGACATCACCTAAGCTCCCTTCTATCACCTCGAAATCAAAACTCAAAATCAAAACCACCTCCGCCGTCCCAGGCGGCGGGCGCAAGGGTGTTAGCTCTGGGCTCTCAACAATCGTAACCTCTCGCGGTGCACCGGCGCCCCGACTAGGCGCGAGCGCAGGTGCAGCAGTGGTTAAAATGGCTGGTGCGAGCAGCTGGTGGAAGGAGTTACCCGGATCTGGGTCTGTCGATGGAGGCGGGGGATCGAAGGGGTCGATGAGCGTGCGGGTACGGAGGTAGGATTAGTGGGCGTACTACTGTGAATACACGGGCTGCTTGATGCTGAGCTGTATGGATGCAACGGCCAGGTATAGTGGTGGATGAGCATAGAGCGTGCTGCATCGTGCCTCCCGGAGTTATCGGCCCGGACTACCCGGACTTTCAGATGACACCGCTCTCAGAATGGGCACTCAGATGCATATAGAAATCCAACAGAGATTCATATGAATAGTAATGCTCTGAACTCGGAGTGCGATAGATTGGTTCGATACACTCCCCATGAATCATTCACATATGGACGATATACTGATACGCCCGGCGTACATCTAACCATAAATAAATCGATTTTTATTGATTCACATTGTATTTGCGAACGGTGCTAGCTAGGGTACATTATAGAATCGAAGCTGAGGTCCCGGGCTGTCGATTACGAGCTAGTAAAATTATAGGAGTGGCTCACTACACTAAGGGATTTAAAGCACACAAGGCCTAAGTAATACATAATAAATGAATCAATAAATACGCGAGAATATTCCATGCATATGAACGCAGCCAGTCCCA